>ML681964.1:76096135-76307979 GCA_007922195.1 Podocnemis expansa
AATAAATCTGTTAGTCTTAAAGTGCCACACAACTCCTTGTTGTTTTTGTATTGAGAGACCTGATAACCTTATTTGTTTAGTTATCAAAGAGATTGAGAAGATCACCCGATGATACACTAAGTGCCTTCTTGGGGGAAACCAGTTGGGTTCCAAAGATCTTTGATCTAATGGCAAAGGGACTACTGAGAACAAACAAGGGAAGCCGAAGTCTTACAGATTCAAACTGGAAATAAGGTTTTTTTGTTTTTTTGTTTCATGAGCTTGATGGTACCAACTACTAAGGCAAATAGGGAAGCGCTATCTCTTTACATCTTCATATCTAGACTACAGGCTGTTTTGGAAGGTGCTGGAGTTGGACCTGCCCAAGTCACCAGACTCAATACAGGTGTAACTGGTTGAGAGTCCCCCATCTTGTGTTCTTGAAGATGTTGAGACGAGACGCTCTGACCTTCAGTTGTAAGCACTGAAGCCTTTGCAAAGCCTGGAGTCCAGGTAACGGTAAAGTTGAGACAGCTTGAGAGATCTGCGTGTTTCTGAATTTACAAGGAAACTGCATCGCCAGCAGCTGGTGACTCAAACAGCGAGCGCCTGGGCCCCGCTCGACCTGTCACTTTGATAAATCTCCACTTCCCCACTCCCAGTGAGAGAGACTGAGAGACGGCGATACGTCCTCTCCCCCGCCCTGCGAGATGGAAAGTGTGGTGTGTTCCAGCCGAGAGGATTGCGGTTGCCAGCCTGTGCTGGGCGGGTGAAAGGCTGTTTCGGCAGCCGTCAAACCGAGGCAGGAAAATGTGAGTGTGGGGTGGCAGGGGCTAGCTGGGAAGGTGGGGAAGGGAATACCCTCGGAGACCTTCTGCCTTGGGGCGCTCTGGTGTAGCCCCAGACAAGCCGTCGCCTCTGAAATCAGTGGGCACCTCTGTGCCGCCAAAGAGAGAAGCCCTGATGACAGGTCGATGGACTCAATAGAAACGTTTGGTTTCCTGCCCAGAGGGAGACTGGCTTGGAGACCTTCCACCGGCTCAGAGCTTGACCCGCAGTCCCAGCTCTAGCATCTACATACACTGCTGTTTTTCAGCCTCTCTGCTGCTATATTTGCTGTGTGTACCCGCTCAGGCTGCCAGGTTATAGATCAGCATCCTCTGGATTCCCATTTGCTAAGAAGTCCCTTTGGTTTTGGTTTCCTTGGCCTGGTTGAGCCTGCACTGTTGAGCGTGGGGTCACTAGTGGAGACCCTTGTGGTTATCGTTGTAGTCTGAGAATTTCAAAATGGGACTCTGGAGTTAAACTCCAGAGAGAGGGCGGGTGGCCGAGGGGTGAGAGGGCTAGCCTGGTACTTGGAATGAACCCAGGTCTCCCCAGCGGTGCCATCGTGAAAACGGTCCAGAGTGCATCCCCTACGGCAGCGGTGCAGCGTTGAACAGCTTGTGTTGTGCTGTCTGCCCTCAGCACGTCCTCCCTCTCTGAGTGTGTCTGGTCTACGTTGTAGTTCGTGTACGGACTCAGAGATGCAGGGCCCCCATCCCCAGTACCATCTCTGAGCAAGGTTTGGCTGGCTAAGTAAAAACCCAGGCATCCCATCTTGCAATGCACACATAGCTAAAGCAGGGGTGGGGGTGCCCATGTTCGGACAGTCCTCTGCTCTCTCATCATCCCCGGGGTTTGTTTGTTCCAGTGTCTGCCGTGCCCGGGCACAGATAGACTTTAACTCGATTCAGAGAGGGAGCTGTGTTACGCTGGTTCAGCAAAACAAACAAGGAGTCTGGTGGCACTTTTAAATACTAAGATTTATTTATCGTATGAGCTTTCATGGGAGAAAATCCCACTGTGTTTGATGAAGTGGGATTTTCTCCCACGAAAGCTCATGCAAAATATAAATTTGTTAGTCGTTAAGTGCCATCGGACTCCTTGTTTGCTTTACTTTAACTCAGGTTTCTGTCCTGAAAATCCTGTTGCAGGGTTTTTAAACTTGCTCACTGTTGCTTGGAGCCAACAGAACGTGGCTCCTCCGTTCCTCAGCTTTTTATGTCCGCTCATGTTGGACTCTGGGGGCACAGGCCGGTGGCTGCTGGAGCTTGGCTTTGATGAGTAGTCCTTGCCCTCAACCTGCCTGGGGCAGATCGCTCACAGAAGGGTACGTACACCTTTGAAAGCCAGGCTGTGCTAGAGCCAAACCTCCTGGATAGTACAGCAGAGGCGTTGCCTGTGCCTCATGCCCCAAGGAATTTTGCTGTATTCTTGGCCAACCCCAGCATAAGGACAAAAGGATCCATGTCTCAGCTTGTTTCTGGCCATCTTATCACAAATGGCACTTACCCCTCAAACTGAGGAGGCCTGCCAAGGTAGCAGCCTCTCCTGCTGTGGATGTGATAGCTGGCTCCCTTGCATTTATTTTCATCCCATTCTGTAAGTTCCCCCATTGTTGAAGCATCTGACAAAGCGGGATTTTATCACATGAAAGCTCATGTGAAAAATAAATCTGTTAGTCTTTCACTGCCACATGACTTTTTTTTTTCTTTTTTCCCTGCCCCTTGGGGGCATCTCTGTGGCTACAGCAGCTCTCCAGGGCGCAGTGTCTGTGCCTCTGATCTCCACCTGTGAATGCAATTCACTTTGTCCTCCTAGAGGCTCTGTTTGTCTAAGGAAACCGGAAGAGAGGCCTGGAGCCAGGCCCTCTTATCTGAACGGGCCATCTAGCAATTGCGCACTCAGATCAAAAGCACCCGCTGCTTTTGGGAAGGGGCTGGCTGCCAGAGCAACCCTGCCCATTGCAAGCACCCTGATGGCCGGATAGAGGTGATTCCCAGGGCACCTGGGTCCTGGAGTGCATGCGGCTTCATGGATCAGCTGTGTTCGAAGTAAGCGGAGAGAGCAGAGCCCTGGTGAACTCAGGAATTGATGAGCTGCAGTGAATCCCCTGTGGGCTGAAAAGCCTTGCCGAGCTCAGGCGTAATCCTCTCAATGTGAGGTGGGGTCATTACCCGGCCCCTTCCTGTCGGTGCGTCCCCTCCCTAGCTGCATAATTTCTGTTTATAGCCAAGCCACATCCTCGGTTTATTTTGGACACTGACTGCCCAGCAATTGCTGTGTCCGGATTGGCCCAGAAGAGGCCGAGGTTCTGAGAGCCGTCTGAACGGGGCATGGAAATGGGGTGCTTTTCGGCAGTGGATTTACGGGTGCGTCAAGCAGGAAGGGTGGTGAGTTGGAACTGCACATGGGAGCCCTGGGGGGGAAGAGTCCTTTACAGCTGGGGGTGAGCCAAACCCCTGCAATGTCTCGAGGTGGGAGAGGCACCGATGCTTTCCCTTTGTCTGTCGCTAGGAGGAAGTTGTGAGCCAGAGATGGTGCTATCATCCAGGAAAACCAAAATTACTGATGATTCTCGGTGCCACGGTACAGTCTGCACCAGTCCACCCAGGTCTCCAGGCTGCCAGGGTAGCCCGTCCCAAATCCAGCCTTGAAGGGTCCCTGTATGTGATGGGTTCTCACAGGTCTCGTGTGCTCTGGACTCCTCTTGGCACAGCCAGACAGGACGAAAGTGCTTTGGGAGGGTCCATCGCCCCCCGACTCTCCCTGCACTTGTGATGATATCATTTCCAGCTGACCCCAAAGGTTTTGCTCCATCAGGGACTCCCCCTATGGGACCCCCCCCCCTTTGTGGGGTCCTGGAGACTCCCTCCATGGCCCAATCTCTGCAGGCAGAGCGATCGCCAGCCCAAACCGTGTATTAGGTTTCAGGATCACGCTGCAGGAAGACCTTGCTAGCAGGCTAATTAGAAGTGACATCAGTGACCAGCAGGGGAGACCCCGTCTCTCGCTCCCTCCCCTATCACACCCCTCCTATGGGACTGGCCCTTTTCCTCCAGCCACCCCCAGACCTGAGCTGTGGCCCCTCTCAGTCCTCTGTCTCCTTCCGCGGCTAAGTGGCCAGTCCCCTGGTCGTCACCTGTCCAGCCAGTTACAAGTGTTTTGGGGTGAGGAGGGGGGTCCTGTCTAGCGCTGTCTACATGTGGCCAGGGAAGGCCCACGCATCCTCTAGTGGTTTCTGCAATGATCACACACTTGGATCCCACCACTGACATACATGAATAACATGTGGGGAAACTGAGGCGCACACAGTGCACAGCAGAAATCCCGAAAGCTTCTCCTCTTCCTCACAACAGGTCACCAATGGAAAGTCCAAGGGGGCTGGGTGCCCAAGATGCCCAGAGACAAATCCTTAATCCGGGTGCGCTTCAGCAGTTAGAACCAGTTCCTGTCACTGCTGTTGCTGTTTGCAAAAGGCTGTGATCACTTGCATGGAGGGCGCTGTGTCAGGATGAAGCAGGGCTGGTGTTTGGAGTAAAAAGCAGCCTGTCCTTTCACCCTTTCTCACCCTGCCCGGAAAGCCAGTTTCGGTATGAAATGGCAAGGGGCATGGGACTCTAGATCAGCATCTCTTTGTTTGTGACTGCGTTCACAGGAAGTGAGGTGGGACTGGTGTGCGGAAAGGTATAAATTGCATTGGTAAATGGAGGCGATCGGCCCCATCTGCTGCCCTCGGAAGGTGGCACGGGCGAGGCGTTCTCACCCTCGCACTGTTTCCCAGGGCTTGTATCTCTGCAGAGTTTCATCAGATAAGGTTGGCGGCCGGCTAAGCCTGACGTGCTACTGTTGTGGTGAATCTTCCAGGCTAGAGAGACCCTAGTTACAACTTGTCGAGAGGAGCCCTGCGTATGTTCTTGGCAGGTAGCTTCTTCCCATGCTATTCAGTGACTGAGGGCCTGCATACCAAATACGCGTTCTCTCTTCTTGGCTAGGCATCTGGGATTCCTGCCGTCATGCTCCCTGGGAGCAGGAAAAACCATGTGAGGGTCCCAAATAAATCTTGGCACCATGGCTTGCCAGCGGGTGGGCAGCCATGCCAATGGGTGCACTTGGGCAAGATGTGATTCGGCACACAATCTGTCTCACTGAGAGGTCACCGTCATCCACAGCCAACCTGCTGTCCTGTTTTGATGCAGTGTTGATCTGTAAATGTCCTTTCTCTGCTCATCCGGCACCAAACCCAGCTGTCCATTTCCTGTGCCCTCCACCTCGTGGGGTGGTTCCCACCAGCCTGCAAGAGGGGTGGAGATCAGAACGGGGGTGGGTTATGGGCACGTGGCTCTCTGATCTACTCCAGGTTGGCTTTTCTGATCTTGCCCCCTGGTTTCGAACCACAGCGGAGATTGAGTTGTCATCCTGGCCGAGTCACTTCTCGGACTGGGTCCCGTGTGTGATCTCAGTCTGCACTGAATGCCGTGTGTAATACAGGGGATGAACCTGGCTGATGCAGGCCTGTGATTTTTACCCGAGTGCTAGGCAGGAACGTGGCAGCTGGGCGGCTCTGATTCCAGCCCTAAAGTGCTCTCGTGACCGTGAGCTGGGCACAGCAGGTGCATCAATCGTGAGCCTGTGTGTCTGGGCTTTGGACGAACAGTTCTGATAAAAACAGGTGACAAAAGCCAGCCATTCCCTGGAGGAACTAACTGAATGATGCACTTCTGCCCAATTTAGTGGGAACAGACTATACATCGCTCTTGGCTACTGCGCCGGATTATACGTGCCACGAGCGAGACCTCCCTGGGGTCTTTTCTTGTGGCCATAACCGCATGAGCAGTAATTGGATGGGGGCAAATCAGTTTGGGGCCAGCTCCCCCTCTGGAGTCGCAGATGAGAGAGGATCAGGCAGCCGATCTGAGTTGCCCATCCTCCTGGGAGCGGTGGGGCTGCCTCCCCTAGCTGCAGGGCGCTCGACTCTGTCCACTGGGCTACAGGCGTCGGCCTCAGGCTCGACCCCTCCAACTTGCAGCTCTGGGTTCACGACCCCCCATCCCATTGCCCCTGTTCCCTGCGACCTTCCCTACTTCCAGGTCATCCATCTCCTCTGACCCAACACCCACCTTCCTCCCTATCTCTCCACCTAGTGCTTAATTTGTCCCTGGACTTGTCAATGCTTGGTAGGTCTGGTGTGCTAAGCGGGATTTATTTCTTAACATCACTCTTTGTACTGCCTCCCAGCCAGTTAGCAAGTCTGCTGCTGTGAAAAGTGATGACTTATTTGCTAGCAGATCTTAAAAAAAGAGGGAGGAGAACAAAAAAAGCAAAAAACCCAACAGCAACAAAAGCCAAGAACAGGCAAAGCCCCTTATTTGTGTTCCTCGTCTAAGTCCAGTAAAGAATAGAGACAACCGTACATTATTTTAATTTTTGAGTCTGCAAACAAAAAAAACCCCAACCCTATATAAATAAATGACAGTGATTAGGGCATGAGCATATTTACTGGTTTTTCCTGAAGTTAATTAAGTATTTTAGGGAAGAATGCCTGTGCAGCTACAGGCAAGAGTTGGGGTCACACTTCAAGGCCACTAAAATCTGTTGCAAGAAGCCGTCGGGTAGCACGCCAGCACTAGGTAAGGTACTTCAGGCGCTCTTCCGTCCTTAGGGCAGTGCTCTGATGCATGCGGTACCCTGACTAAGTATCTTTCTGTACAACACCAGCTGGTCTACCTCCCGGTAACCTGTGAGGTGGGCCTAGAGCAGTGGACCGGCTCGACATCCCTTCAAGAAGGCGGGAACCTGCTCCGTGGTTTCCCACAGGCTGGGAACCACTGGCCTAGGGGAAGATTCTGAATTTTAAAATGTTGCTTCATTTCGCATTAAGCCCTTTGTGGTTAAGCTTGGGAACGGATGCAGGCTCTGTCGTCATTATAAAGTAGAGCAAAGTACACGTTGCCCTTGCTTAGCTCGCTAAGGGCCAGGTGTATGAAAACAGCTCTGAGGCTGCCTGAGGGATATCAACCCTTGCTGCTGCTAGCTCCTCGCTGCCCTGGATCTCACTCATCTGTCTTCCCACACAACCAGCTCTCGGAAAAGATCATTGCAAAAGCTTGGAGCTTGCTAGCCCTTGCTGGGATTTCCTGCCTTCTGCTGGGAGCTCACCGTGCCTGAGAGGCAGTGCTAGGCTGACGGGTTGAATAGACCAACATTCACAAGTAGGCAAAGCTATCCTGAGTGGCAAAGGGGGTATCATCTTCGTTGTACCCTCCGGCACCAGACAGGGCAGTATCGGGTGGTTAATAGGTACGGTGGCTAATCCAGGCTTTTCTGTTCCTTGCCGACTGGCCCGCCAACATTTTCATCCCCTCTGAGCCACACTGGTCTCACTTACTCTTCTTAGAGCTGCAATTGCAGCCAGGAATGGGGCTGCAGGTTCGTTAGCTTTCTACCCACTAGGTCAAGGGTCTCAAACACATGACCCGCAGGTTGCAAGCACCCCCTAAAGCTATGTCTTGCAGCCTATGATGCCACTATTGTTACCAATATCTGCAATATCGATGTATGAAAAAGTTTCAGTGGTGCGGCCCTTGGGCTAACGTGCTAGTCCTCCTGCGGCCCTTGTGGTGATCTGAGTTTGAGACCCCTGCGGTAGGTAATTGCATCCCTTTCTGCTGCCTGTGTTGGCTCATGGCTGGGCCTGCCTCAGTCACCTGCTTTCTTTAACTTGGTCGACCACCTGCAGGGGAGTTTGTGATCTTAAAGAATTGTGATGGCCTGTGTAGTGCACGTTGCAGAAACGGCTTCCCCGTTGTCTGTTCTACTCTTCTTGTTTAGCCGCTGACCACGGACAGGAAAAGGTTGAGGCCCAAAATCTCTTTGGGGTGTGTCTGCCCTCTACGGTACTGCCAGCTCCAAGAACTCAGTGGTCCTTTAATCAGCCCTCGTCTAAAAAGCATGAGATGGGCTTAAAAAAATCACAGTATCGTGAATGGATTCTTCATTCTTTATTCTCTGCCATCTCAGTTTGGCGAGCGCTAGCAACACTGCATCTTCCTCTTGGAGACGAGGCATAGTACTCTCTGGAACTGAAACCTGTCTCCCCTCCTCGCTGCGGATAGCACTCTGTGATCCAGATTCACAGGACATTTGTCTTAGGTACTGTCTGGCTCACATCACTCTTGTATCTGCGTGCCAAAGGCCATATCTACACTGATGGCAGCAGAGTTGCTGCTGTCAGGTTGATTCCTCCTTGTATCAACTGAGCAGTCAGTTAAGACATGCTCAGGTGATCCAGAAAATCAACTTAATAAAACTACCCCTCCAGTGGCACAGCGCTGCATCAATAGGAATGAATTTTCTGTCAGCACAGCGCAGTGATGATGCTGTGCTAAAGGGGAGTTAAGAAATCGATGGGATTTATGCAAACTACGCTGAATTTTGCCAGCAGCGTAGACCGACCCATAGTCTTGGCTGGATTTACCCTGCCGGCCGAGGGGGACTGAGACAGAAGGGTGACTTGCTGAAGGTTCACCCAGGATATCTGTAGCAGAGCAGGGACTTGAAGCCGGTTCCCCAGTTAGTGCCCTAATCACTGGGCTTGTACGTGCTGCGGGTAGCAGGCAGGCAGTTGCAACAAGTCTTCTGTCAGGATCGAACCCAGAACCACAGGGTTCAGAAACATGAGCGTTAACACTGGTGCTGAAGGGCAACATCCAATGACATAGGTTTGGTAGCAAGCTGCATGCCTGGTCCTGCCACTAGAAGGGGACAGAGCCGCACGGCATTCATGTGGGTTACACGGTGCTTGCTGGACGGGCAGGTGGGATGCTGTCCTGGAAGTGCACGGTGGCATTCTGCGTCAAGCGGGGGGATCCCCGTGCTCCCAGGAGAAGCCCTGTGGTTCATTCTCCCAGCTTTCCACCGATGGCATGGGGCCCCTAACTGGAGGATCCCTGGCTGCAAGGGAGCAAAGGAGTCCCAAAGCAAAACATCTCATCCTGGCTGTGCTCTCAGCTCCTGCCGTAACCCTTCTGCAGAGGCAGAAGTCAGCCTCGAACTTCTCCTGAGTGCTGACCTTCTGGTCCAGGCTAGGCTACTCAAACTGCACAAGCTTGGAACGCCCAGGGGGCTGCGCTGATGGCATCCAGGTTGCAGATGAGGCTGTAAACACATCCCTCACCTTGACAACCTGTCAGGCTGCTGCCAGGGCTGACAAACCCCCGTCCTTTGGAAACCCCAGGTCTCCTAGACGCTCGCCATCTGGTGCCGCTGGGTGCTGGGAAATGCAAGGCACTGAAGTCTAAATGTCAATATTGACAGGGCAGGCTGAAGCCATATGACCATGGTGATGCCTGGCATGCGTCGCTTTGGTTTCCTTCCCTTCTTTCCAGGTGCCTGTTGTTCTCCCCCAGAGGAGTCTCTTCTTAGGCAAAGAGCCTTTTGCTTCAAGGAGGGACTTTGCCCTCTGCGTGCCTTGCTGGTTCTGGGCTGCCATGTGGGTGTTGGAAGGTGATGGTAACAACAGCTTAAAGCACAGGGAGGAGTCACAGATTTGTGATTTCTCTCCTGCCTCCTCTCCAGGAGCTTTCTTGTCCCTTAACCCCCAGTCCCTTTCTCTGCCCTCACTGGAGACTCTCCAGCTGCACTGGAACAAACATGTGGCCATTTTAGCCTTGCTGCTAGGAAGTTTTTGAGAATCCTGCTCCAGAGCCACAGGTGTCTAGTGCTTGATCTAAAGAGAATCTCTTATCATTATAGGGCTCATGACACACAATTGAGCAGTTGTGATTCCATCCAGTAGATGGCAGTGGTGTATAGACACATCAGCTAGTTGTCATCGCCTTTGTTCCCAGTTGGCCAAAACCCGAATCAGAGAAAACGAGGTAGCTAGTCCAGCCCCGTCCAAAGCAGGACCAACCCCAACTAAACCATCCCAGTCAGGGCTTTGTCCAGCTGTGCCTTAAAAACCTCTAAGAATAGAGATTCCACCACTTCCCTTGGCAGCCCATTCCCGTGCTTCAGCACCCACCTAGTGAAAAAGTGTTTCCCGATATCCACCCCAGACCTGCCCCACTGCAACTAGAGGCCATTGTTCCTTTGTCTGTTATCTGGCACCAGAGGACAGCCCAGCTCCATCCTCCCGTCAGGTATTTGCAGTCTGCAATCAAATCCCCCTTGCTCCTCTCTTCCGTGGACTAAATAAACCCAGATCCCTCAGCAGTCCTGTGCTCCAGCCCCCTCATCATTGTTACCCACTGCTGGACTCTCTCCAATTTTTCCACCTCCTTGCTACAGTGGGGGCTTAAAACTGGAGCCAATACTTCAAATGTGACCCCACCACTGCCTAGTAGAGGAATAGTGTCAAAGCCCCCAAATAAGGGGGCAAATAAATGATCAAAGCAGGAAATGGAAAGTTCTGCTGGTGTTTACGGCTAAGTGACTTCCTCTGGCCTTGCTTCTCTGCATCGTTGTTTGAGGTTTGAACACTGAAAGTGAAGGCTCAGCAGACTTATGGAGGTTTTTGGGACTGAGCTGTGCCGAGCCCTCAAAATAAGGTCTTATTCGAGAGTCTGCCTATAGCCAGAAGCTTTGGGATTTCAACTACCCTGGTCCCTTGGGGAGGAGACCGACTTAGCCACTGAATCTTTGGCCAAGCTTTATGGTAAGGATCCATTAGACATTTCTAAAGGGTTAATAAACAGTCCAACAAGGCAGCGCTGAATACAACCATCTAGAGCATGGGTCTCAAACACATGGCCTCATGCGGCCCCTAAAGTTGTTTCCTGCAGCCTGCAATGACACAATCATTACCGATATTTGCAGTGTCCATCCTATGGAAAGGTTTCAGTGGTGCAGCCCTTGGGCTGCCATACTAATCCTCATGCAGGCCTCGTGGTGATTTGAGTTTGAGACCCCTGATCTAGAGCCCATGCTTCTGGTCTTGACCACCCGTTGCAGACTTGAGTTTTGTTCCAAACCTGTTGTGAGCTCAATCCTGGACCTTAGCGGAAACCGGAAAAGAATTCCTGCTACTCCGCCGTCCCGCTGCAGGCATCCTTGCCATCTTACAGAGCGCTCCCGGGGCAGCATGGCCCATGAGGGAGGTTGGCATGAGAGGCTGTTGGCTGGACAGAGCTCTGAGAATAGAGAACAGCTGGGGGGATAAAGGCCCCATGGAAGATTACGGCCGCCTTGCGACTCTGCCCTCTCAAATCACCCCGTGCGTTGAGAGGTGAGAGAGGAGGGCTGAAGAAACTTGCATTGGACTTGGTGACGTAGCATGGAGCAGACAGATGGCTGTTGGCTGACTCCGGAGGCGCCCACTCTTCGGTCTGCGCCATCGCCCAGCCATAGTCGCTATTCTGCGGCGTTCTTTGGCCGGCGAGGGAGAGCTCCGATCCAGAGCATCCTGGGCGGGTGAATCCAGGCCTTTCCCATCAGTGGGCGAGGCGCTAAGGAACACGCTTGACTGATCTGCCAAACCTCAGAGCTGCCGGACAGGCTCTGCCAGTCGGGTGGGCCTGGGATGAAGTGGCAGCTGGCACATGGCAAAGGGAAGCAAGCATGTGTTGAAAGGTCCCTGAGATGATTATCGTCTTTACGCTGGGGACTGCCGTCTGTGGAGTGAAGGGGGCCGGAGAGAGAGATGCCTGGAGGGAGTGAAGCCCAGTGTGAGAAAGACATTTAATGTGACAGGTGTCAGCCAGGCGCCCGGTCCAGCTGTGCGAGTGTCGGTGTCTGGACATGTATTTCCTGGGCGTTGCTCGCTTGCCGTGCATGGTGGAACACGCCCCCGCCTCTCCGAGGAGCAGCCTCGTCGGATGAGAGCTGCGGAGTGGAGAGCGGAGCTGGGTCCCCCGGCTGCACCATGGTGTCTCAGGGTCTCATCGGGGAGTGGATGGTAAGACCCCACCTCTCTTTGTTTTGGAGCCTCGCTGGGGCTTGACAGCCTCTCAGACACGTACGCCAGAACTCCAAAAGTTTGGGGTTCGACCCCAAGGAGCAGCTTCATTCCATTCCTGCAAAGCTGTCATGTTGGTTGCCGGCTTGAGAGCCAGGTGGGGCATTGTTGAAACGAAAGGGTCAAGGGGAGCTGGGTGTGGACCTGTTTCAATTTAAATTTTGTTCATCGGAGAAGGGAATCGGAAAAGCTGATGTGAGGCAGTGTGATCTAGTGGATAGAGCACTGACCAGGACTCGGGAGTTTTTCAGCTGGGTGACCTTGGGTTCGTCCCTTGGCTCTTGTGCCTCGGTTTCCCCATCTGTAAAATGGGGGTGATGGTGACCTTTGTCAGCAGCTATGAGATCCCGTGAGAGCTATGTGAAGGATTATTTGGGGAAGGAAAATCTACATTTTGCTAGAAAGCAGGGTCTGCCAGGATGAGCCTTACCTGAGACTTTTCTATATGTGGGGCCATGCCCCCACCATACTTGCACCCTTTGAGCATACCCCCCATTTCTTGACATCGGGATCATTCTCTAACACTGCTTAGCAATTTTCATAGCCCTTTCTCAATGCTCAAAGAGAGCCGCTATCTCATTAAAACCTTCCTGCATCCCTGGTCAGTGAATAAGAGGCAGTGTTCGCTTTTCGGAGAGGGGGGATATTAAGGGCCCAGACAGACAAGGAGTCCTGGGGCACTTTTAAGACTAAGGAATTGACGTATCACATGAGCTTTCATGGGAGAAAATCCCACTTTGTTAGACACGTGAGAGCACAGACGTGCTGGGGTTTGCTGAAGGGGCAGTGAAGGAAGTAGGATCAGAGCTGGGGACCTGGGCTCAGTCTATCCCCGCCGTTTTGCGGGGTAACTGTTCCTTCTTTTCCCCACTGGGTGGAACGTGGTTCGGTGACTGTGTTACAGCCCTGGAGGGATGCGAATGGCTAGTGGAGTTTCCCCAAACTCTTGGCTGCATGTCTGTGTGCCAGTATAGGGCTGGCTTGACCTTTGAGGGTCCTGCCCCTCCTTGAGAAAGTAGGGGATAAAATCAGAGTGAAGCAAACGTTTTCCAGGTGTCCACTTGCGTGTCTGTAGTTCCCAGATCTGCCTTGCGGGTGAGGACAGGCCACGAGGAGGACACTGTTATGCAGAGTGCGTCACACCCCGTTCATCCGTGTCCTGGTATTTATGTGGTATCTGGAAATCACAACAGAGCAGCATGCGCCGCAGAACTCTATCCCCCAGCTAGGCTTTAAAATTACGTCTGGTTTTGTCTCAGTAGCACCAAGGCTGTTTTCAAACAGACCTGTCTGGCCTAAAACTGCATGGATAGCCTACTCGCCGTCCTCCCTGCCCCTGCACCACCCTTGACGTACAGGAGCAGCAGTTAGGTTGGGCTCCGTGAACGTTTGCTAGCCGAGCTTACAGCTTGACCTGCCAACAGGGTTGCCTGGTCTATAGGGGGGAAGACCAGAGTTGGCTGGTAGCTCGCCCGTTTTTCCTAGCCCAGACAAAGCCAGGCTGTGTGGCTCTCTTGGGGAAGTAGCTGCTTATACTGTGGACGATGTTTGGGGAACTTTTTCTGGGTCGGCCAGCCCAGAGCAGCTGTTCAGGAAGGGGCCGATGGCTGGGCTTTTTGAGCCTATTGCTGAAGTGGTGGCAGCTTCTTCACTTTGCCACTCTGCTGACTTCACTCTCCCAGCCCCGTTTCCATACGCCCCCAGCTCGTGTTGTGAGAGAGGAAATCTTAACTTCCCATTAGCTGCTGTCCGTGTGGTGTATTGGGTGCCATAACCAGCAGACATGTGTTCATCTTGCATAAGGTGTCCTCAACAAGCCACTCGGATGGTGGGTATGTTTAGATCCTCTCCCTTGTCGTGGGCCATCTTTTGTCCCCTCTTCACTGGAGGAGTAAAGAGACTGAGCCACAAACCCCTCTGGGGATTTCAGAGTTAAATCAACCATTGCCTGAGTTGTTCTTGCCCCTTGTTTGCACTGAATCCATCATGCTGCTGGTGGGGCACTAAAAGTGGGCTTGGCCCTGAGTTGTGCCCAGCTATTGAAGGTGCTTTGGCGGATTACGGCATGGGAGTGAGGATTCATTTTGGTAAAGGGGGGTCTTGAAAGCGATGCACCCTGAATGTAGATACCGTGGCCCTAATCTGATGCAAAGAGAGTAACTCTGTTTGCTTCAGTGCTGAGAATTTACACACACGTGGTCCACGGCACCCCTCATTTACCCTGCACACAGAAAGAACCCCTCATAAATTTGGGACTGATGTAGAATTTGGGAGATGCTCCGAATCTTCTACCTGACCTTGAGGCTTCATTGCAAGGCCAGCTTTTAGCTAGTGCCAGTTTCCATTGCTCCATCAAAACCAACACATGGGTTGAAGTTGTGGAGGCACTAAAGTTGGCAGAGTGGCTAGTGTGCATTTCGAGGAATACAGAACTGTTCTGCAGCTGGTGACGCTAACAAGGGTACCGGCAAAACTGTTTTACTTGTGACCCGGGTATGGGGTATGACCCTGTCTCTCTCAAAGTAACTTCCCAGTGCTCCTTCTCCTGGGGTGTCTCTAGGCCAGAGTCCGTGCTTGGTCCTGTTCACACCAGCTGAAGACCAAGGAGGGCATAAGGGTAAAGCACAGAAGTCTGTGTGGTGTCCTGACTAGATGTTATCTCAACAGCCCCAAACTCTAGACAGACACATTGTGCTACAAGTCACCTAGTATTGTTCGCTTTGTTTTTTTCAACATAAGAATAATTAATATCCAGCTATTACCTAGTGCTTTTCACTCATAGATCTCAAGCGCTTTATGAAGAGCAGTGTCATTAGCCCCATTTTACAGATGGAGAACTGAGGCACAGGCAGCGAAGTGACTTGGCCAAGGTCACTAACAGGGAAGAAATTAAGCCAGAAGAGAACTCAGGTCTCCTGTGCTTTATCCATTAGCTAGCACTGCATCCCCTGCAGTCCCTTTTCTGTTCTGCCTCTAAATTAACGAGTGAAATGTTAAAAATCCTTCCTCGTCCATGCTGACTAACTCAGGCAGTCGGTCCCACCGCCCCCGTGCCTTCAGGCTTCCCCTGCCCCTGTCGCAGCTGTCTCACGAGCAGGTGGGACGGGTGAAGCACCTGAATACAAACGAATGCTGCCAGAACCTCAAGGGCTGAGCCAGGAAGCAAAATGCTTTTCTGAATAGAAGCCAAGAACCGAAGTTTCCTCAGAGCTGCGAGAAGTCTGAGAATGGGCTGACTCACCCTGTCACATCCTACCTGTTACAATGACTGGATTTGAACACCGGTGGAGAGCTTGTTTCTTTGCCACCCCGTTCCCTTTTCAGGACACAGCCCCCGTCCATCGCCGTATTCACCGTCCCCCACACCGTCCCCACACTGGGAATCCCGGTGAAGGCTACTGGAGAGGCAGACACGCTGCAGCCGTTTGCTGATTATCAGTCGCTCATTAGAAATCAGCCTGCGTCCTTGTGTGTCTGCCACGTTGTCAGCCCCCAGCACTGCTCCAAGGATGTGTCTTCACGGCGGTGAGGCCAGGCTGTTACTCCCTCCTACCCATTATCTGGCCAGCACGCAGAGCCGCCAGGAGGACTGTGCCGTGGGGCTGCTCAAACCCGGCTAGGCTGGCCCAAGTGCCAAGCAGCTGGGTACCCCTGCTGTGAAGGGTCAGCGGGAGAGAGTCCATCCCGCTCACATCTACTTCAGCAGAAAATCTTACCTAAGATTTATTTGGGGGTAACACCAACGGGCCTGCTGGGTCAGGGCCCCTTCTGCCAGGAGCCGTATAAACCTATTGGAAATGGCAGCCCTGCACCCAAAGAGCTTACTGCATGCACTGTAGGAAGGGAGGGAGACCTAATGGTTAGTGGGACCAACCATCATTCTGTTTCTATCTCACTGTGTGACCTCGGGGAAACTGAGGCAGGGATTAGACTTGGCCATCCATAGAATGAGGGCAATTAAGACCTGCCTCAGGCTTACACTAAAAGCCATCAGTCACACTCAATCATCGAAAGCCCAAAGAGCAATAAGAATACTTTAAAGTTCTGGATCACTTGATTTATGAAGGAAGATTGAAAGAACTGGAACCACGAGAGTCCTGTGGCACCTTAAAGACTAACAGATTTCTTTAGGCATAAGCTTGCCTGGGCTGCAACCCACTTCCTCAGATGTAGTCTTTAAGGTGCCACAGGACTTCTGTTGTTTTTGCTAACATGGCTACTCCTCTGAAAGAAAGAACTGGGTGTGTTTAATCTGGAAAAGGATGCTGAGAGGGGGCATAACAGTTTTCAAGTGCCAAAAAGGTTGTTACAAGGAAGAGGGAGAAAAATTATTCTCCTTAACTGCCGATGATAGGACAAGGAGCGATGGACTGAAATTACAGCAAGGAAGTTTTAGGTTGAACGTCATGAAAAAATTCCTAACTGTCAGGGTGATTCACCACTGGAATAAGTTGGCTAGGCAGGTTGTGGACTCTCCATCACTGGAAGTGTTTAAGAGCAGGTGAGACGGGCACCTGTCAGGGATGGTTTAGGAGGGTCCTTGGTCCTGCCATGAGTGCAGGGGACTGGACTCAATGACCCCTCATGCTCCTTTCCAGTTTCTAGGATTCTGTGAATTTAACCAAGTGCTTTTATAGGTGAAAGTACTCAAGTGCCTTTCTTCAGTACAAATTGATCACCACTTTCTGTGGCTCGGTATCAAACACTCTCTCTTTAACTCTTGAGAAGCAAAACCAAGGTTGGCGTGTTCTAGTTGCCAGCCTGTTGCAAACATGGCCTGGGATCTGAAAGTCAAGCGGGGCCCCAGCAACACCCAGCAAGAAGGAATCTCTGACTGGAGCTGAGTTCACAAACCTCTGTGTGTGTGAGGTGAGTTAGAGCGTAGTTCCCACTCCCAGAGCCGTGAGGGCCTGGCAGGCATAAAAACGTATTGCTAACTAAAGTTGGTGGGTGCTCTTCTGCGTACGCTTGAGGAACCCATCTGCTGCTCCAGAAGGAGTCATTTCTGTCTGGTTCCTCTTCTGACTATGAGCGTGCTTCAGCAAAGCATGATGTCCTAAAAATTGGCTTAGCCTCGGTTCACTTCTGTGGAATCAAATTTCATGCTTCAGGCTGTAAAATGATTCCCAGGGGTCAGGCAGGCTGGGGACCGTGGCACGCGGAGGGCCTGGTGCATTTTAGCCTCCTCGAGGGCTGAACGCTGCTCGGCTGGTCCAAATTAGTGTGGTAAACCCTGTGTGATAAAGTAGTTCTGGGTAAGCCCCCAGAGACTCTGTTGTTACTCTCTGAGTGCCAGTCCCGGGCAGCTCTGAGCACCCTCCTTTCCTGCTGACTTGTATGGGACCGGAGGGAGCTCAGGCCCATTTACCGCAAGGTGCAGTCTACATCAGTCCTGCACACTCGTTGTAGGACCCACAAAAGCGTCTTAGAAGCCAGCTCTCATCATGGCTTTCCCGGCCGCACTGTGGCTGTTACCCAATGAGCAGGTGGGAGCTGGCTCAGGAAACGTGCCCCGTCCTCCAACTGCTCCTCCTTTGCCAAGCTGCAAGGTGTGAGCAGCCTGGTGGGAGACCGTGACCGGACCCAGCCACTCTCAGGGCAGATTGATCTAACCACCTCTTCTTGCCCAATATCCTGTGCAGGAGGGCATTGCAAAACCCTTGCTGTAGAGTGGGAAGCTTTCAGGGGCCTCTGCAAATTCTTCCTCTCATTATTGGCTTGAGGCTTGTTTCCTTTTCTCCTGCCAGCTGGCTATTAGTGGGTGTTCTGGCCTTGCGCAGAGAGATGATGCAGCTGGTGCGACCGCAGATAAGGTGGCAGTTGAATTCTGTTGACAAAACCGTCAGCGTGTGTGGACAAAACGGTGGAGGTGAGCATGCTACGGTGCTCCTGCTGACAGAATGAAGCCAGTTCAATGAGAGGCATATAGCTCCTCGTAGCAAAGTTAGATCAATTGTGTCACTGTCGACATCGCTGTCAATGACCTTCAGGAGGTGTCCCGCAATGCCCACCCTGACCACTCTGGCCAGCAGTTCAAGCTCCACTGCCCTGCACCTAGGTACGCAGGCATCTGCCCCACCACCCTAAAGCAGCAGTTCCCAAACTTTCCTCTGCACTTGCTCACCTTGATGCCTTTAATTATTTTGAGGCCCACCACCATATAGTCTGCAAATGAACTTGTGAATATTCATGAGCCAATCCAGAACTCTTCAAGTAGTTTTTTGAAAAATTCTGTGGCACACCTGCTCTGGCCTGAGAGCACACCTGTGTGCCATGGCACAGTGGTTGGGACACACTGCTCGAAGGGACCGGGCATTTTGGAAACATCACTTCCTATTTACTCGATGTGGAGAGCTCATATTGCATCTCCCCAACTAACTGTGGCAGCTCCACGCAGCCAAGTCTTTCCCACTTGGAGCACACCTGTTATTAAATCTGCAGGGTCTGTGGGAAGAGGAGATTGTGCTGTCCCAGCTCCACTCCAGTCGTAGGAACTTTGATACCTGTGGTCAGATTTCCCATGGCTTCTTGGATACGGGGTGCTAATGGGGCATGCATGAGTGTCGTGTGGAGATGCAGGAGCTGAGGCAGGCGCACCAAAAGGAAAGAGGGGACACGGTCACTCTGGTGTGCAGGAGATCTGCTGCTTCTATAAGGAGCAGGGCACCATGCTCAGCAGCTACTCCACCACCTAGAGCCCAATAGATGCTTCGGGGGGCTGGAAACACTGAACAGCGGCATCAGCCCCAAGGACGAAGGGGTGGATGAGATGGGACAGGCAACAGAGATGTGTGAAATTGTGGTGAGCCAGGAGGACCCCTTCTTGATCAGGAGGGCACCAGCCAGTCCCAGCACTCTGTCTCCAGTGCACATGGTGCAGGAGAGGGGAGCGCTGGTCTGTGATCTGCTCCGTTACACAATGTGGAGCTGCCCTTGGTTTTGTTTATATGCTGGAAATGGGTGACAGTACAAATGTACAAGGCTAGCTGTGTTTTCTTGGGCTTCACGTTCTCCTGTGTGGCTATGCAGTGGGATGGAGCAAAGTGTTAATGGACACCGAGTTTTCGCAGGAATCCTCCGGGGAGATCTCTAGGAAACTCGCCTGGAGATACTCGCCAGTCCTGTGCTGAAGATTCCTCAGAAAAGCTGTTTTGTTCCTTCTGCCGTTGTCAGAAACTTTCTTGTGCCAACAGGCAATCACGTGTGCAGGAACCCAAGCAGCGGACAGGTGAGCAGCATGGGTCCAGTCTGAAGTCACATGGATGCAGGAGAGGCACTCTTGCATCCTTTTTGCCCTTAGAAGTAAGATTGGCTTGAGTGACCCTCCACGTGTGGAAGACGGTGTCAGAATTGACAGTGTGGTTCCTCTTCACTTGCAGTGATCTCCTTACAAAATCACCAGGACACTTTGCCCTATCTTGAATGCCCTTGCACCTCCCTGCCGCACCAGCTAAGCTCTCCCGTGTTTAAGGCAGTTGGCGAGCGGTGCACATCCAAGGGACAGTGAGAGGAGGTGCATTTGACTACTGTGATTCAGTGCTGTGAGTGCACTGTCTTTCTTCTGTTTTATTATTCCTTATGCTTCTGTGGATGTGACCTTCAGGGCATCCCCTAAACACCGTCAGACCCCCCTTCTCCAGAGAAGGAAGCAACTGAGGAGGAGCAAGAAGGGCATGTTTTGGAAGGTGCTCCAATACCTCAGATGCCGAAAAACAAGAATACAGTGTGGAAAGAGCCAATACATGAAAATCACAAAATGAAAAGCACAAAAGGAAGCAGGGCCAGCAGCAAATTTTAGCAGGCTAGGAGCAGTTCATAAAAGGGATGGGCTCCCCATGGCCCATACAGAACGGTTTGCCATGGCCTCCCCAAATTCTTTCCAGACATTCCTTGCATCATCCCAGCTCGTCACAGCACCCTGTTCACTCCAGCCCTTCAGACAGCTTCCAAAATGCTAGCTGGAGTTACAAAGAGCTATGAGAGCCTTCCTCAGAGGATTGCATTTCATTGTTATCTTCCTTTGCGCCAAGCGGTTCCTGTGTGATGGAATTGCTATTTAATAAAAACTTAGTCTCTGAAAAGTGAGCTTTGTCTCCTGCATATGACAGATGCTGCTCGAGTGAATACACAGTGCTAATTGGGTCAGGAATCAATCATCAAATTTTCTCATGAAAGGCTACACGTTTTCAAAGCATTCACAATGCTTTATAGAAGGATGCAATACTGGTGCTGGTTACCAAGACGGTGCCTCAAAGCCTCCCTGATTCGAACAGACCTGTTGGCCCCTCTGATAGCCCAGTTATGCCTCCATGCGCCACCCTTTGAGATACTTTTCACTATGAGCCTCACAAATATTATGCAGAACACAGCAGCCTGCTGTGACCATGGGAGTATTTTCCTCATGTAGGACTAACCTGCCATAAAGGCATGCCAGCAAGCTTTTAATTTGCTAAATGCACATCTACTCTGCCTATAGTTGACATGCTTCCTGCTGCTGTCCAGGTTTCCATGGTAAGGTTTTATGAGTTATAACAGTAAGGGGCTTGCTGGGTCTCCCAAGATCGCTGTGGAAATTTTGACGTACCCTATTAGGATCTTCTGCTCTGGCAAGCACATCCCTGTTTACAGCTTTGTGTACAGGCCAGTGTTCCTGAAGATGCGTATAACTTGCACCTTCCCTGACCACCCTTTGTGAAATGGCCCCTGTGATCCACATGTGCCAGCAAAAGCATAAAGAAATACCCCTTCCTATTGATATACTCCAATGCAAAGTGGGCCAGGGCCAAAACTGAGATGTGTGTCTCATCGGTCGCCTTGCCATACTTAGGGAATCCAGTTGCTGGAAAGCTGGCCACCATTTCTCACACATTTCCAAGACTCTCAGTCCTTCATAGCGTGAACTCAACTCCATGGGTGGACTTCCTGACTTCAGACTGATATGTGATTGATTGGAGTCATCAGCTTCCACACAGTGATCACCGAGCGCTTCACTGCCACCAGGGCAGGTCTTTTTTTGGTGTCCGTGTGCTGCTATGCGAGGATGAGCTCCACACACATTTCCAGGAAGGTGGGTTTTTTTCACCCAAAGGATGTCCTACCCCTACTTATCATTTCTTACCGTACTCCCCTGGTGTGAGAGTTGTGCAATCAGGAATTCTTTGTGCTCATTTATATTCGCTGGACCAAACTTGGTAGTGCAGGGTGTAAGTTACATGTGAACATGTACATAGGATGCCAAAGGCTGTTGTAACCTACTAGAGGTAGGAAAAACCTTAAGAAAAATGGGAGCCTTGGACATCGTTTTCACCATGCTCAAGAAGGGTGTAGGGAATTGTCTCCCTGATGTGGTGTTGTCCTATAGGATTCTGGAGCCTGCAGAAAAATCTATTGTTCTGTCGGCTTTTAGTGTAAATAGCTTCATTCCCCTTTCCATGTTACTAAGAAGTTCCTATGAGTTAAGTCGCAGCCTCCTGGACTTTTCTCTGAACTTGGTTTATCTTTTGCAGTCTCTTCACTAATGGGAATCTGGGTGTCTTTCCCACCCAGGTTCCCCTGACTGAGTTTCAGCACGTGTGAACCAGTTGGATCCCCTTGCAAAGTGTCAACTGACTGTGGATCCTTCTCTGACCCCTTCTTTTTGTCTTGCTGAAGCTGTGTATTTCATCCCAATCCCGGGGGCTCTGGCTTGAGGTTCACACAGCAGAGCTATGTGGGGGTGCAGGCTTGGACCGGCAGGGGGTGCTGCGGGGCAGGAGCTGGGGATGTACCAAATGGAGGAGGCAGGGTGGTGAAGTGCTTGGAGCCCTCCAGGCGAACTTGTGTGTGGTTTTGTCTGGGCTGAACGAGGGGCCTCTCATCCCTGAAATTGTTCCACTGAAATGGGCAGAACTTGGCCAGGGATGAACCTGCCCCAGGAGATGCAGAAAGGTGGCTGGGAAATGCTGCTCTGGGACCCACCTGGATGCTGCCAAGCGGGCGGCGGTGGGTGCCCCAGCTGCCAAGGGATAGCTAGGGAGGCCACTTGGAGACCCAACATCTCCCCCAGCCACGGTGGCCCAGCGGGAGGAAGTGTCGCTGGGGCTCATGGTGAGTTGGCATTTCCTGACTTTACACAACGCAGCTTTTTTTTTTCTAAGTCACTTTCTTGTTTTGCTGCTCTTCACGTTCACATTCTCCGTCCCCCGCCCCTTCCTGGAGTGCTGCTGACTTGCTGGTGGGGGCCCCCACACGCCGCGAGCTGCTCCGCTCTTGGCGCGTTGTCTGCATGGGCTCCTGTCACGGGCAACCGCTGGGTCTGGCTTAGCCCTTGGTGTGATGGACTTGCCAGGCTGGCCCAGAGACTCTCCAGCCCTTGGCTGCAAGGTAAAAGCTGCACATCCTCCAGGGACTCGCAGCTCCGGCTTGGATGGCTGGCAGGTGGCTGCGTCGCTGTGCTTCATCGGGGGGGCTGGACCGTGCAGGCTGGGGGGCGTTCGCCTTGCATCTTGCACTTGCAGTTGTTTAAGGCGTTACAGGAAACAACTTTTGCATCGCGGGTGTGAAAAAACGAGTTAGTAAATAAAGTCCCCCCCTTGTGCTCTCTGCAGTGGTGGACAAATCGACCCATCGCTTCTAGTGGAGAGAGGCTAGAATTTAGTTTGTGTGCACAAAGCTTTTCCCAGTCTGCTCTTTAGGTCTGACCCAGCCAGGTGCCAGGCCCTCCCTTTGAGGGTGCTCTGCAACTGGCAGGGCAGGTCCTTTGGAGGAAAGCCCCTCTTGCTGCAAGTCCTTGCATATCCACCTTCCTGCCGGACGTCCAGCATGGCTCGTCCAGGAAAGGAAGCCACATCGCCTGAAGCTAGGCTGGCCAGACCCTGGGTAGGCAGAGGTCTGGGAGGCCAAACCCCTGGTGGTGTTCGCTTTGGCAAGCAGCGTGTGGAGGGAAGCGGTGCTGTGAAAGGAAGTGCAACAAAATAAGCATTTGAGGAATATTTAAAGAGAGTTTCTACCCCGCTCCTTGCCCTCATGGGAAAGTGCTGGAGATCTTGCCAGGGAACTCTCTGAAAAGCTGGGGCTCAAAATAGAGAATGAAATGCTGACCACAGGGATGTTAGCCACCCTGCGGAAAGATGTCGCAGGGGTAAGAGTCTTCTGTGACGTTCCACAGACTGGTCCACAAAGTCTGCCACCGCGAGATCGGCCTCTAATATAGCTTATGGGATTTCTTCCCTGCCTCTTCCCTTCCTGTAAAGCCACCCGTGGCGGTGAGGAATTGAGGCAGACTTTCCTTTGGTTTTCCTGGCAAAGGTTGTATGAGATGGAAGGTGCAGGTGGTGCCGAAGCTTAATGAAAGCACACGAGCTCCCCGTGTGCACAGCAAGGTGGGGGGCAAGCAAGCAACTAGGAAGGTGCTGCTGTCCCATTTCCAGGACGTACAGGTTTTGCTGGCAGCTCTGCCCACCCAGACATGCAGTGAAAGCCCTGGCTGGTCTCAGAGTGGCAGGTAGCATGAAGGAAACGGCTGTCTTTGCACAGATCTCTGTGCGCAGTTATGCTGCATTATCGATCTATCTCAGCTGAAGAAAAGTGGCAAGTTGAGACAGAGCCTGCGAGCGATGGACCGATAGGCAAGCCGTACTCGGTGGAAGGGGCTTGGCAGTGAAGCTTCCAGAGGAAGTGGGGCTGATCTGGCGTCCGATGACTTTCAAGGCAGCCTTCCACTGATAGCCAACTCAACAGAGGGAGACCAGCCACCCCCCACCCCAGTGGCGAGTCTGAGCCCGGGAAGGAGAAGGCCAGAAGACTCTCGTCTTAGATGCCAGGATGATGGGCAGCAGCCCAGGAGTCTGGAGGAAACAGAGTGGCGGTCTCCTGTCCCGTCAAAGCAGCGCTTGGGGATAGGCTGTGTTGCTGAGTGGTTGGTGCTCTTGGTTGTGGCCGTCTTTCCTGTCGCGTGTGTCTGTCTCTGGAGTCGGTGTGGTGGTGGTGGGTAAGGCAGCAAGTCCCAGCCCTGCCTTGTCAGTGCCAAAAGCCCAGTGTGAACCATTGCAGACAGATCGTCCAAGCTGCCAGTCCCATTCTTGGCCTTGCCCGGTGCTCTCCAAGGCCAGGGCGACGGGAAGGGAGCCAAACCCTGCCTGGGGATTCCCCTGGCCCCGGGGAGTGCCCAGCGCCTACCGGGCCTGTGCATTTTGGGTGGGGAGGGGGAGTGGCTGCAACACACCGAGCTCTGGCGTTCTCTAGCTGGCACAAGCCACGTGGGCCATGTGCCAGTCCATGGGCATTGCCCTGCGACCCTAGATTTGCAGGCTCCCAGCCTAACCCGTGCTAGCCCAGCCTGGGTCTCAGCCCCTGTGATCATTAAATCACCTAGGAGTGATCAAATCAGCCACTGGCTCTGAGCCGACACATCTGGTCCCTTGGCTCATGTCACAAAGTTTGTGCTTTGAGATCCAATGGTTGTGGGGTCAGTGAAGGCTGCTGTTGACTCCGAGGTTGCTGGGTGAGGACTAGTTTCTCCTCGTGCACCCTGACCTGTCCAATCTCTTTCTTTTGGCTTGTCTCTGTGATAAAAAATAGTGTGGGTCTTTCCACCCTTCGCCCAAGAGGGAGCTGTGTAATGATATGGGCAACTTCTCTGATAAGGAAGGAGAGGGAAAGGTCATCCAGTCCCTAGAATTACACTGTCATGTATATAAGTGGCTACTTTGCTATGTTGCACCATGTTTTTGGCTTTTTGTAAAGCACCAGCTCCTGGAGTCCTGTTATGACATGGTGCTCTCTGCTTCTGTAAAAAGTTTCTACTCCTTGTGGTCACAGTGCAGAGCTTCATAGTGTGATCTGAAGGCTCAGCTCAGAAAAAACAAATACAAAAAACCAAAACCAAACCTCAGTGTCTATTCCTCACAAGAGGCAAGGCGGGGCACTGATCACGTTTGTTGGACCAGCCTCTGTTGGCGAGAGATGCGCTTTTGAACTTACTTGGTTTCATAGCTAAACACAAGATCAAACATATTCGAAAGGTATATTCACCTTGAATGTCCATTAAAATACGTGAGAGAAGATAAATACTTGCTGTCTATCGAGGCTTGTGGTTAGCTGTGACACTCTGTTTCCCAGGCTTGAGGAAGAGCTCTGGGTAGCTCGAAAGCTTGTCTCTCTCGCCCGCAGAAGTTGAGTCAGTAAAAGAGATCAGCAGCCCCCCCCCTTTATTTCCTGGCATTCAATGGGAGAGAATCACAGGGTGAAGGCAGAAAGCCCTTCTGACTGCCTTGGATTGTGGTCTCAACTCTCCTCTTTAGATGGATGGCTGATCTCCGGTGGGGTTTGTAATTCAGTACCCAGCCCCCTGTCTGTTCTGGCTGCCCTTGGCACTTCTGCGTGGACGTCTAGCAGCATTTCCCTGCTTTTGTATAGGGGGCATGAGCAGGACCGTCCTATTTAAGGTCCTATCAGTTGCTGCTGTACTGAGGTGGTGTGAGTTTAATAAACATTTACACAGCGCTGTGCTGTGAAAGCGCACGGTGCTTTATAGAGCACTGGAGGCACGATGCCCCGAAGAGCTCAGGGGGTGTGCACGTGCAGTAACTTAACTGTATTGCCCAACTTGCACGGTATCCATTTAGAAATCTATCCTGAGAGTTTACAAACAATAGGCGTGCAGCCCCACTGAGATGCAGCCAACTTCTGTGTATGTAACACTAAGGGGGAGAGGGGAAATTTAGCCAGGGTCACTGGAGCAGAACTTCCCTCTGGGCTGTTCTCTGTAGAGCAAACCAGGCCCTTTAAGGTCAGATCTGAAACAGGTATAGCTGAGTGTGCAAACTGCATCACCAAAGGAGGCAGGGCTGAGCTGATCTTGCTTCCAAGGCATGCTGGAGATTTGTGGCTGAGTGACCTCTGAGGCTGGGAGGTGGGATTGCTCGGGGCATGGGAGTGGGCGAGCTGGGCTGCTGATCATATGACTTGTCGGCTTATCCAGGTTTCAGTGCCCACCGCTCTGGACCCAGCCCCATAAGGCGCATCTCAGACAGGTGCAGTCCCTCTTCGTCTGCTTTCCCCTTTACTTTGGGATTTCCTGCTACTAGCTGGCCAAGAAGCAGAGCTTGGGGACGTCTGTCTGAGGCTGTAAATAGCAGTTCCCCCCGGCCGGAGGAGTTCCAGGGAGCGAGGGCTAGCAGAGTGATTGAGAGGGGTCATGGGATGGCGTGCGTGAAGCATTTCATGGCGCGTTAGACTCTGTGCTGCCCCAGCACCTTGGCTCTTACTGGTGGGCTCCTGCCGCATGAAGGGTGTGAAACGTGGAAGCACCATAGGGTGAAAGGAGGCTGAGCTGCACAGCACGGCAGGACCTGCATGGCGGCATGGAGATGCGGCTGAGCCTGGGTCCTGCTGCAAGCGGGAGCCTACGCCTTCACCCTCTCTCCTGTGAAGCCGCAGGGCTCAGCATCTACATTTCTCCCTGGTGCTTACACCGCCGTCCTAATACTGTTGAGTAGCTGGCTGTAAACGTTGCAGGCAGGGAGTGTGAGGTGTTCTCTCTTCCTGTTTCATAGACTTGAAAGCCACACAGTTTCACCCAGATACTCCTCTTTTGAGCCCGAAGGCTCCAGTTAGGCCAAAGCATTTCAGTCCTCAGGGGGACCTGATGAGGGGAGATCTGTCCAGATGCTGCTCCGAAACATGGGGTGCAGCTCACGTGCTAGAAGGGCAAGAAACCTCATGGGTCTCTGCCAATCTAGCCAGTGAGGAAATTCCTTCACAACCCAGGTCTGGCCAGCCATTTGGCCCCGACCACACGATGCGCTCGCATGTCCACATGGAATATGTAGACCTTACCGTGGAGCAGGCAGGGATGCTTAGCGCTGTCTCCATGCTTGCTCAAGGCACAGAAGCTTGAATCTGGATTTGCCTCTGTTTCTAACTTGCCCCGAAGTTTGAGGCCGTTCCCGCTGAAAGTTTCTGATTCGGGCCCTTCTCTTCAGCTGACAGTGCTGCGTGTGAACGTGGACACAGGTGCGGTTATATTTACTCCTGATTCCTCACCCTGTCCTTGCTTTGTCTTTTAGAAAGACCTGACCTATCTGCAGCAATGGCTGGAGGCGTTTGTCCTGAACTTCGAAAAGATCATCACAGTGCAGTCCCTGGACCCCAGAAGGTGAGTGTCTCCTGCTCCCCCTCCCTGGACTCTGGCTTGGAGTCTCTTTGGCATATGTTCACTGTGTCTGAGGTGCCGCATGAGCAGGTTTCATTGCTGATTTTCACTGTGGTCCCTCTATTTAGTGCAAACACTAAAAGGTGACGGGATGACTTCTGGGCAGTTTAAGAACCTCACTCAAATAGAGCATTCTCCCAGAGAGTGGTGTATTCAGTGAGTTTTGCTCTTGTAGCTGCCTGATGGGTTTGCTGGGTCGCTATGTCGCATCTTTTTCTTTAAGGCAGTGTGAATTGAGTGCTGGGTAAATAGAGCTGGAACAGTAACCTCTGTGGAGAGCCTCCATTGCACGCCCACGGAGAATGAGGTCCAGTGGCTGAGAAACGAAACTAGACAAATTCAGCCCACAGACAAGTGAGGCAGTTTTTGGCAGTGAAGGAGACTGACAGAACGGCTTACACGGTGATTTCACTGTCACCTGCCGTCTTTAAATAGACTCCAGCTGAACCAGAAGATGGGGACTTGATGCAGGAAGTTCTGGCTGAAGTTCTCTCGCCGCTTGCGCTGGAGGTCAAAGGAAATGATTGCAATGGTCTCTTCCGGTCTTTAATATAAAACAAACCATCTATGAAGAGCAGCACGAGACTCCCCACGCTGTCCTCTCAGAGGTAACTTAGCTTAGTCCTAGACTGGCTGCTGCCAGGGTGAGACGAGGGCCCAGTTTCCAGGGCCCATTTACATTTCAGCAGCTTTCTTACCTCTGCCAGGAACGTGGGGAAGTTGTGGCGCTTGGGGTTATTGTTGTGAGGTGGGCGCTCCTCTCCTTCCAGGGCCTGCTCTGGGTCCCCTATGTCTGTTGCTGCTCTGATGAAACCAGATGGCAATGACATCCAGCACCTGATGCCACGTCTAGTTGTCAGTCCCAAGAGCTATGCCCTGACCTATCTGCAGAAGACGATGGAGGTGGCGTCTTGTCCCCATCCATCCGAGAGCACAAGCCTCACACCTCTCTGGAGGAAATGCTTCCTGGACTTTGCTCTGTGGTCCTGGATATTAATGATGGACGTGTGGGGCATAATTGTGCTTGGAGCCCTGTCCGCAAGGAGCATGCAGTAATAATGAATCTAATAGCAAGGCTGTGCATGCACACACGTCCCTCGGAGAGTCACAGGGATGAACGCTTGTCTCCTGCTTTGCCACAAGCTGCTGCTTGCTGGAAACCACAGCGGAAGTCCCAAGGTCTCTTCCCACTGTGTTTGTCTCCAGCCCTGTTCTGGACCTTTCATCCCAGGCAGACAGCTCCTCTGTAAATGGGACATGCACGGGTGTGCAACTTAACTGCTAAATCCAGAGGAGATATTTGTGCAAGGTGTCCTTGTATCCTGCAGAGCCCACTATCCGCAGGGGACAGTACACCTTCTTAGGGTGCCCTTCACTTGCGGCTTCTGGGCTCTTGAACAGTGTTTCCCAACCAGTGTGCCATGAGGCCTGAGCAGGTGCGCTGCAGATTTTTTGAAAAACTACTCAGAGTGCTGGATTGGCTCATGAATATTCATGAGATCATTTGGAGACTATAGGATGGTGTGCCTCAAAATAATTGAAGGTATCAAGATGTGCCACAGGAGAGGAAAGGGTGGGAACCACTGCTCTGGAAAAACTCCTCCAAATGCATTGCCTCCAGTCACAGGATCCAATCACTGGGCTGCTTCTGTGCTGAGAAATGGGCACCATAGGCTGAAAGCATAAGAAAAAAAACAACAAGCAGTTGTGTGGCACTTTAAGACTAACAGATTTATTTTTTGCATGAGCTTTTGTGGAAGCATCTGAGGAAATGGGATCTTCTCCCACGAAAGCTCATGCAAAAAATAAATCTGTTAGTCTTAAAGTGCCACACAACTGCTTGCTGTTTTTTTACTGGACTAGACTAACACAGCTATCCCTTTGGAAACTGAAAGCATAAGGAATTTGCCCTGGAGCAGTCCCCTGAATCCCTGTTTCTCCTTTCAGCTGTGGCTCTGGTGGCTGGGTGCAATGCAGGCTGCTGCTTGCCATTGAAGTTTTTGTTTCCCTTCTGGTCCTCTGTGCTCCATTGCTTAACACACACGCAGCTCTGCCAGTGCAACTCAGTCCTAACCCACAGCTCTCCTGCTGGTCTAGGCTTAGGCCCCCACTCTCACTAGCCGTGGTTATTCACATGTCTCTAGATAAGTAATCACATAACGCTGCCCAAGTGATAATTCAGGCGCTCTGTGCTGAGGAGACGGCGCCTAGTCTTGACAGCTTACTGCAGACGGAAAGCCGGGCTCCAAATATTGACTATATTTAGCAAGTTCTATAATTGTCGTAGTTGCCCTTGGCACCAGCATGGCCCTGTCAATGATCAGCTAGTCTACACTTAATGCCATTCGCAGATGCTCATCAGCCGGCATTACTCGCAAGTGGAACACACCCGTGGTTGTGCGTGGTGAAATGTTTCACAGTGCGTTCATGGGACCCTGTAATCTTGCTGGGCTGGCTTCATTGTGTAACGGAAGGAGGGACTGGGTTTCAGGCAGGCTGCGCTTTGTAATGATAAGAGGAGGCTCCAGTGGTCTCCTGCTTGGTTAAGTAGCTGAGCTCGTTCATGCCACCAGCACTCACTGCTCTGCATTGGGCTTTTCTTGAGCACTCTCCTCAATTGCCAGCACCTGCTCCTGTGATTCAAAAATGTCTCTGAGACCTTGGAGGATCATGCGCGCCCGTCTGCCGGCTGGTGGAGTGGCTGGTTCCTAGATTCCTACGCTCCTGCACCAGGCTCTTCTGGTTGCACGTCTGGCACTTGAGATGAGAAGAGCATCCAAAGTTCTCATGCTCTCCTGCCTGGGTGCCTCTGGGTGGGTTTTAAGATAAGTGCTGGCTAAGGTTAAAATCCCAACCCTCCATATTTCTCATTCCACTAGCCAGCTGCGACAGAGCAATGAGATGGGCAGGGACTGCCCCAGGCATTGAGCTCCAGAAGTGCCCATGAAGGGATCTGGAACAAATGTCTGGTGGACCAGAGGGCATTTTGTCCCTTAGGCTGTTTGACAGTGGCATCACTGAGGATTATGTTCTCCCTCCTGGAAGAGATCTGGCCAGCTCCCTATAGTAAAAGACTGCACTAGTCGAGAGTTGTCTTTCAGATTAAACTCTGCCCACGCTCACACCCCCCTGGCTCAAATTCTGGCTGATAGCTGAGGCTCCTCAGGACGTTCTGTGTCACCACCCCGCAATATAAACCTGATCCAGAAAGGTGCTGAGTCCCTGCAGTCCATCCTGAAATCAATCAGATGAGTCAGAGCAAAGCCCTTAATGCACCTGGCTGATTGAGCAATGCTGTTGTCATAGGGCTGAGTCCTTCCTGATGCAATCTGATGGTGGGTTTTGTGCCCTGAAACGTGGATTAATACAAGGCTAACTCCCGCCCCAGCTAGTGACAGAGCAGATTCACGCAGGTCAAGGCTTCTCCTCCCTCTCCCTCTGGCTGCTCTTAGCACAGGGTTGATTTCCACACCCCTTTGTTCTACTGCAGCGAAGGGGTGAAACACTGCAATATGTCCTTGTCTTCCAACCTGCAGCGCAATTTCCTGGCGGCTTCCCTCTTCTCATGCAGGGGTGGGGCAGGATGGCAAAGAGCCAATTTCCCCACGCTTTTTGCGGGGAGGTGGTGAGAGTGAGGAACTCTCCATTGAGATGGATTTGCCACTTCTTCCCAGGTCTGTTCCTGTATTCAAGCTGCTGGGCAAACCCGTGTCTAACTGTGGTGGGGAGGAACGGAAGAAACAGATCTGGCACGTAGTCCGAGGCCAAAAGGGGCCCCCAGGTCTCGTCTGAGTTCCTCTCCTATCTCAGACCCTCAGCAGCCAACAACTGAAATTAGACCAAACTGTCACAGCCCACAGAAGATGATTCATGGCTATTATGCTCGACAGGCAGAGAATAGGTAGTGAAAGAGGAGCCCCTGTAAAGCAGGATCCTGGCACATGACCCTCCCCACCCCGAGTATAACCTGGGGGAAAACTCCTTGCTGACCCCACATGAGACTCTGAGCTAGAACCAACCAGCTTAGCACCCGAGAAGGAAAATGCTCAGGGCCACTTCAGAGCCCTAGCTCAGTGGTTTTCAAACTTTTTTTCTCAGGACCCAGTTGAAAAAAAAAAATTTATGCACATGACCCAACAATTATATCTTTGAGCAATGCATTCTAGTCTTTTGGCGGTGGCAGCAGGGGGTGCCATGACCCAGCACCTGCGGGTCTGCCACCCGATGCTGGATCCCGACCCTAAGTTTGACAACCACTGCTCTAGCTCACTTAATCCAGTGCCTCATCTTCAGCTGTGACAATCTCTAATGCTTCAGAGGAAGGAGATTTTTAAAAAAACTAAAGCAAACCTCAGAGACTACAGTGGGGGGAGTCCCTTCCTGACCCCTGCTGGTGGCTGGCTGAAACCCTGAAGCATCAACTTTGTAACATAAGAGAGAAACCAAAAGCGAGCTCTGTGGGTAATTGTGCACACTCAGTGCTGTATATATCAAAATAATTACAAGGACCCCATTCCTACAGCACCCAAATGCCTTATCCTCTTGAATCAGTCCACACTAGGAAGGCTGTGGTGGAGCACAAACTTCAAACCCAGCTCTTCAGAGTCCTAGCCTGAACCCATAATCATTGGGCCATTCAGATGCTGTTGTCAGCACAGCTAATCTAAGCTGGGAAAAATGTCTGGCTCTGAGCGCTCTCCCTCTGAGCTCAGATGCAGAGAAATCCCTTTGCTCTCTGTGACTGGGCTCCACACTCAGCCTGCTGGATCCTGAGCAGCTCTGTTTTTGGTGATGGTGCTGGGGGATAAGAGCCGTGAGTGGCATCTTGTTAAGTTCCTAGATCAAGCAACCATAGTCCCCTCCCAAGGGAAGCCGCCTCAAGGCTGTGCCTATCCCAGTCTGGTGTTTGCAGGGATTTCTGAAATTTCTCCCCTCATCTCCCCGGGGGGGGGGGGGAACCCAACAACAACAACAACAACAACCAGGGAGTCCTGTGGCACTTAAAGACTAACATTTATTTTTTGCATGAGCTTTCGTGGGAGAAAATCCCACTTTGTCAAGTGCTTTGAAGATGAGGGAACTTACAGAATAGAAGGAAAATAAATGCAAGGGAATGTAAGACATGGGATCAGGTTATACAGTAACAGCAAATCAGACCAGTAGTTAAGGTTCAAACCCTGGGCAGGGTAAAGTCAAATTACCTGTTGCAATGGGAAAAGATGCCATAGTCACGATTTAGTCCTGCTTTCACACAATCTAATTTGCATATTAATTCCACTTTAACTATTTCTCTTTGAAGTTTTGGTGTTCCACGTGTGTCCCTGAGTACAGTTGTTAACAAATCATTTATAGAGTGATTCGAAAGATGGAAGTGTTCAGCAACTGGTTTTTCTGTTTTGAGCTTTCTGATGCCAGTTGTGTTCATTTATTCTTTTGCACAGGGACTGTCCTGTTTTGTCCAATCTATAAGGTGTCAGGTTTTCCTGGCACATGATGGCATAGATCACATTAGTAGATGAGCAAGTGAATGAGCCTTTGTTGGAGTAACTGGCTTGATAAGGACCTGTGATGGTATCTTTCATGCAGATATGTGGGCAAAGTTGGCAACGTGTTTTGTTGCAGGGGTGTTCACCTGCTTTACTGTTTCTGTTGTTAGGTCTGTAGTTGCTGGTGAGTATCTGTTTAAGTTTCGGCGGCTGTCTGTAGGCAAGGAGAGGTCCATCTCCCAAGGCTTTTCTTTCCATTCTGTAAGTTCCCTCATCTTCAAAGCATCTGATGAAGTGGGATTTTCTCCCACAAAAGCTCATACGAAAAATAAATCTGTTGGTCTTTAAGTGCCACAGGACTCCTTGGGTTTTTTGCTGGACTAGACTAACACGGCTGCCCCTTCGGACCTCCCCTCATCTCCAGCCTTCAGTGTTTCAATCAGAGAGGGAACGTGTTGGCCATGTTTAAATTTATGCAGCTCAGAAAGAAAAGATTTCTGGGCTCTCTAGCTGGGGTTGGCCCTGCTCTGAGGGTGCTGCACTAGATACCTCCCAAGGTCTCTTCCAACCCTCCACTTCTCTGGTTCTGTAAAATCTTATCTGCACGACATGCAAACCTTGTCAAATGAGTGGTGCTCATTTGGAAATCTCCGTTGTGATCACAAAGGGTGTTTGTTACTTCCCTGCTGCATTGGTACGCAGCTTACTCTGCACCACTGAGTGTGAGCTGGGGCGGTTGCTGAAGCCTATGTGCTGGCCCAGAGTTTCCCACAGCACCGTTCATCTGTGTGCTTCTCTTCCTGTTCCCTCATACACGTTGCTTTTCTTTTTCCATTTCCCTTTCAGGAGCCAGGCTTCTGGAGCAGTCTCTGTTCTGCTGCCTGATAGCCTGGTCCTGTGCACTTGCAGGGCAGCAGTTTCACAGCAAAAGTGCTGAATTCTGTCGCAATTCTGTGTTCTTCAAGCAGATGAGTCTATGTGTTCAATGGAGATGTGCATCCTGGAGAGCTTTGCCTGGCACAGGGGTGGGCAAAATATGGCCTGTGGGTTACATCCAGCCTGCCTGAGGTCACCATCCAGCCGCCCACCCTAGCCTGCGCTGCACCAAGCCCTTCTCCTTCCCCCAACCCCAGCCCCAGACTCATTCTCTGTCACCCCCACCAGCCCGTCCACCTATGAATTTTATTGCCCACCGCAGGCCTAACAGTCCTTGTAGGGGTGTGCTTGTGGCCCTAGCTCCTCTCCTCACTATACCAGGGTACTGCCCTGACATGCCTCGTCTCATGGCTCGAGTCAGCACTTCTCACGTCTTGTTTTCAGTCTGTTTTCTGAGGGTCTGTGTCCCCCCCCCATTACCTAAGTGTAAAGGTACTTTTACGTGCGTTTAGAGCAATTAGCTCTTACTATGGTTCAAGCATTGTCTGTCTTGGTGGGGATGGGGGAGTCACCCGCAGTGATCCCCCCACAAGGTGCTTGTGTCTCGTGGAGGCCATGTTAAGGAGCAATGCTCCATCTGTAAGTTATTCCAAAAGTGGGACCTTGGGTGGCGAGAGACTTTACAGCTGACGTGTTCAGCATCAAGGCCCACATCTGGTTGGCAGTTACCATCAAAAATCTGTGACAGACTGCTCCCCAGATCCATTCACGTGTGCTGCTGTGACCCTCCAATTCCCACGCCTGACCCCTGATTCTCCCCGCTTTGCCAGGTGACCACTCACTCCTGAGTCGGTCCACTCCAGCCTCTCGCGTCTCAAGCAATGGTTGTGTGCCCTCTGGCTACTGAAGGGACAGTCTAGCTAGCACCCCTGGCCCCAGTTACCTCACTGGGAGCCACTGTCTACAGAGACTGGGGCCCACTCCCATTCACCATACACTCAAGTCCGTCCATGTGACAAATAAATGGATTGTGGTCAGCTTTCTTCACTCACAGCCTCTAAAGATCACACAACGTTAGATAAAACTACTACTAATTTATTGATCAGATTATAATTCTAAGTGAGAATATGGCCAATCAAGGGAGAATCACAATATAAATGAATCTGGAGTGACCACAAGGAAATAAAAGGTAGAACACACATACTAATCTAATACTTCTACCTAAACTGACCTCACAGTCCAAGTTTATGCTCAAGATGTTTGGCTGTCAGATGTTTGTAAAGCCAGCCTCTGCGTGTGACCAGGCAATGACCACATCTTTCTTGAAGCTGTTTCAAGACGGAGATTCCCAGGCAAAAAGCCCCAAATCCTCCCAGGTGTGTCTCTTAGTTTCTAAACCTCCTCAACCCCTCCCCTTCTGGGCAGAGGTGATCCCTTTGTCCAGTCTGAGCCGCCTCAGTTTGCATATTCTTCATTGCCTTCTCCAGGTACTTGCTTGTTCACTGAGCCATGGAAAACATATTTCATCTCTGTGCACATGCTTGAGGCTGCGAGAAACATGATATTACAGTAACCGTGTGGAATAGGCTATGAGCATCCTTTAATGAAACCTTGCATGGCATAATTGGCATAAACACATACAATCCCAGTGTGCAAGTGAACAGAAAAATTCTGTAGATCATAACCCAGGGTGCACAGATGTGCATCCTGTGACAGAACTTCCAAGTGATATTGGCTCAGGTGTGCACCCTGCTGTTTCTCCCAAAGAGGAGGAATTTTCCTTTCCTCCTCTATGGTGATTCAGAAGAGGTGCCATCAGACTAATCGGGATCACACCATGATTCAGGGAAACCTCTCTCGAGGAGAGCTCACTGGCACCATATTCTTTACTGCACATGGGACAGAGCAGGTCTGTGCAACCGCGCCTCGCTCACACATCTGGATCAACAAGAGTCAGTGCTGTCACCTCTGGTTCCAGCCACGTGGCATCTGTTGAGTCTGGTAATAATGACATTGGCACCAAGACCAGTGGCATGTCAGGCAACATCAGACCTGCTTTGCTCTTCTTTCCAAAGAACTGAGGCATTTTCTAGTGCCGTGGCTTCTGCTATGTGGTCCTCTATTATGCCCATGACGTCTGGTCATGTTTTGGAGCGTCTGGGTTTATCAGTGCCATAGCTCGCACTGCCTATGGTGGACTTGAGGCCAGGCCCCCTTGGTGCTGCCACAGTCTTCTGTCAATGCCCGAGAGGCAGGTCTCATCATCTAACTCCATGCTGGGTGGGAGTGTCTCACTGGGCGCTGAGTCCCAGTTCCTCTTTGGCGCTGACACTCTTGGGCTTCCCATGAACCTGATGGTACTTTTGCTCCATCAGGGCTTGGCTCTCCCGTCGTCAGGAGAGAATTTCTACAGTAGCTTGAGGTCCAGATTGAGTGGCCTCCCTTGTGTTGTTACCTGACAAATACTAGAGACTGTTGGTGGTGGCACAGAGATTGGCATGATTTCCAGAGACGGGGCAAGGGCTCTTAACCTAGTGCTGGCTGCCATGGATGCCATGGCTGTTTGTGTGATGGCTTCCATCGGACACTTCTCCCATTTGTGAACCTGTTTCCATTTCCAAATCACTTGTGCTCCAATTGACCACTGGTCCTGTTCCCTTTGGGCCTCCTGGATTATTCTGACCAGCTCCTGTGGTTCAAGAGCAAGATTTGTCTTTCTGTTCTTCATCCTCTCTGGATGACTCTACCATACTTTTTCCTCCATTGACACCAGAGGAGTTTAAGGGACATCAGGACGTACATTGGGCTGAGTTTCTACAAGATAACATGCGTGAGCTGCAGGATATTCTCCAATCATCAGATCTCGTGAGAGTAGCCCTCCCAATAAACAAGGCTTTCTTGTAGCCCGCTGAGGCCTCCTGGAATACTCCTTCTTCAACACATCTCTTCAGCCCCCACAGCAAAGCGTTTAGAGAAGTGGTACTTTGTGGTTATTTGTTTTGGGAATTTCTACCATTCAGGGACTCTTTGGCTTGTTTTTACAGTGTTTTGGACTCGGTTACTATCTAAGTGCAGTCAGATGTGGTTTTGCTATACAGTTCGTCTCCATTCATCTGCCTCAGCTTCCTGCCCTATCCCTCTTTCAGGACCCTGCTCACAGGACTCACCTGCCTCTCAAGCAGGTTCAGCCTCCATTGGCTGAGGGGTCTGTAGAGGAAGTTCCTCTGTGGCGCCAGGACAGGATTACACTTTCAGGTTTTCCTGGCTCTCCAGCCCAAAGGAGGAGGGATGAGATTGGAAAGCTTACAAAAACAAACCCTAGTAATAATGGTAGATTTCAGCTGTCCCCATATTGACTGGGAACGTGTCACTTCAGGACAGGAGGCAGAGATAAAGTTTCTTGACGCTTTAAGTGGCTGCTTCTTGGAGCAGTTAGTCCTGGAACCTGCAAGGGGAAGGCAATCCTTGATTTAGAAGCAAATGGTGCACGTAATCTGGTCCAAGAGGTGAATATAGCTGAACTGCTTGGTAACAACCACCATAATGTAATTAAATTTAACATCTCAGGGGAGGAGGAGGGAATACCAAAGAGCTCCCCCCCCCATATCATTTAATTTCAAAAAGGGGAGCTACATAAAAAAGTGATGCTAGTTAAATGGAAATTAAAAGGAACACTCATGAGTGAAGTGCCTGCAAACTGCACAGACACTCATTTAAAATGCCATACTAAAGGCTTAAACTATACATAGTCCTCAGGGATCTGTACTAGGACCAGTGCTGTTAAAAAGGTGGAAATGGTGAGGTGGGAAATGTTGCAGATAACTGTCAAGAGCAACTTTGTAAATTCAGAGCAAGCTGCAAAAAGTTACAAAAGGATCTTACAAAACTAGTTAATTGTGCAGCAAATGGCAGATGAAATTCAGTATTGACAAACACAAAGTAACGCACATTGGCAAACATGATCCTGACTACACATACAAAATGATTGGGTCTAAAATGGCAGCTGACACTCAAAAACAGATCTTGGAATCATCGTGGATAGATATGTTCAGAAAACTACCCACAGTGATTCCAAGAACTTCCATATCAGGAGAGAGTAAAAAAACTGAAACTGTTCAGGTTGGAAAAGAGATGGCTAATTGGGATATATGCTAGGGGTTTATAAAATGATGAATGGTGTGAGGAAAGTGAATAGGGAAGTGTTTTCTACTTCACATAACACACAGACCACAAATCACCCAATGAATTTAATGGTTTAGTTTAAAACTGAGACAGTACTGCTCAGATTGCACAGTCAACCTGTGGAACTCATTGCCGAGGGATGTTGGAATGGCCAAAAGTATGACTGAGTTCGGAAGAGAATTAGATAAGTTCATAGAGGATGGATAGATTCATTCATGGCCATTAGCCAAGATGGTCAGGGGCGCAGCCCCATGATCCAGCTGTCCCTAAGCCTCCAAGTGCCAGACGCTGGGACTGGATGAGAGGGAATGGCTCACGCAATAAATTGCTCTGTTCTGTTTATTCCCTTGGATGAATCTGACACTGGTCACTGCTGGCAGGCAGGAGACTGGGTATAAGGACGACTGGTCTGAACCACAGTGGCTGTTATATTCTTAAAATCAACACTGATCCCAACTCGAAGAATTGAGTTCATCGGGGCCGTGTGAGAGTCTTGAGCATTTCTGCCAACTGATTCATATGAGGTAACTTTCCACCTATGTCTGGTGCTGCAGGCTCGCCCTTCAACCACAACTGGGGCGCAGTGGAGGCTGCTCGGTGCTAGATGCTGTTGCTGCATCCAGACGAGGGACCCAGCTTGATAGATTGTGCGTGTGTCCTCTTCAAACATGGCTGAAGTTGGCCTGTCTTCCCAATCATTGTCTCTTGGACAGACTGATCTGACTCCTTCCTTTGATCTTGGACATTTTACAATGGTTGAAGGCGGTGTTTCCCAAGGTATTCCCTTCATTTGGTCCCTGGGAGTCAGATCTGTATTCACCAATGTCTCCTTAATAGATTAAATACTTCTTGGGTCACCAAAAGTTCAAGACGTGTGGAATATCTGTGACCTAGAGTTTTGGGCCAGCGACTGTGGTTGTCAGGCTCTTCGAGATCATGTCAGGCATTCAGCATTTTCATACTTGCTGACTGTACTGCCGCGACGTACTAACGGAGTCAAGAGGGAGGTGCATGCTCCCAACATGCTGTGTGAGGATGTGATGAGGCCCTGGCAGTTTTGCATTACTGCTGTGACCCACCACTTAGCAGGGATCCAGAATCACCTGGCAGATGGCCTCAGCAGACGTTTTTGCCCTGAATCACAAGTGGTCTCTCAAGCCCAGAGTCCTGTGGCCCATCTTTGCGTTTGGGTTGTCCCAGCGATTGGCCTGTTCACCACAAAACATGGAAAGAAACATCAGCTGCATTGCTCTGGAGAGGGTCCTAGTCCAGGTTCCCTGACCTGTGCTTTTCATCTATGATGGACATCCTGTACGCTCCTCCTCTATTTCTGATCCTCTGGGTCGTTCCGGAGCTGAAACTGGATTGTGTCAGGCTCATTTTCATTGCTCTAGCATGGCTGAGACGCTGATGGTTCCTGAGCTCTTTTCCAAGCAGCTCAGCTGTCTATTTGGTAGTCGTGATTGCTCTGTGCTTGACTTCCACACCCTGACCGTCCCGCCTGGGCCCATGGAACGGTGCCGGGACCATTTATTGTAACATCCCTCATTCAGCTGCACAGAGGGAGATGGTTGCAGGCAGGGAGAGAAAATAAAACATGGCTGAAGCAAGATGGCAAATCCCTTCCTGTTGGACTGAGGGAGAAATGTCAGGCTCTTTGGGGCTGCAGAATCACAGGTGTCCCCGGAGCCCCGATGAAGATGAATGGGGTCGGTTCACACCTGTCTGGGCTCTTGGTTCAGACTCTCAAGCTGGGTTTACCCAATCACTTCACAATGGGTTCACGTTTTCTAGGTTATTTCATTGCTAAGAAGACCAAAAACATAATTTTTAAACGTACCAGAGCCTGGGACAAAAATCTTCAGCAAGGAGGCGAATTCCAGAGACGAGGGGCATGCTGTTCCCTGCATTGGGATGAAGGATTTACCCCACTGAGCTGGCTCCAGGTGCTGCAATTAGGCTGAAAGCCTGTAATGGAGCCAATGTACTATGCTCAAAAGTTTTTTTCAGTCCTTTCGTAACTGCCTTGCCAGGCATGCTCTGTGCCTCTGATAGCGAACCAGACTGGTTGGTGCAAATAGCCTGTCACAGCTACCTATGTGGATGGTGGAGAAGGTGACAAATGGAGGCAGGCACAGGCCAGCTGGCCAGAGGGTGGCTCTGCCTGATGCGTGTCCCGTTGGGCATTGTAAAATCCCAGTATAAATCATTGCCACGGTCAAAGGTCTGCTGCTCACATCACGGTAGGATCCTGCATTTGTCTCCAACCTCCACAGCAAACAAACCGAGGGAGACGCTGCCATCCAAATAGTCCACGGGCATGGCTGAGCCTGGCTGCCTCGTTGATCCTGGCCAGGATGTTTGCAATCCCACAGTCTGCTGTTGGAGGCTGTGGAAGGGGAGGATCCTTGCAGTAGGCTTGCTTAGGGAGGTGGTGGGGACCGGGAGACTGGCTGCATTGATGCAGTTTCATTATGTGGGCTCTGAGGTGGCTCAGAGCTGTGGGAGAGATGGGGCGAAGGGCATGCACGCTGTCACAGCCGTGGTGGCCAGCCAAGTCCAGTGAACTAATGGAAAGACATCCACTGACTTAGGCTTTGGCTTCCACAGACCTAGGCACAATCCAGAACTGGGTGCACTCTTCGCAGGCCACACACTTCCTGCCTGTGTCCTGCCGGCACCCGTATGGCATGCCACTGAGAGATGCCCAAGAAGCTTAACATTGTCTAGATCCCTCCCTCACACATAGCCAGCCAAACCATAGTGCCTGTGGGTGCTGTGGGAGGGCAGAGGCAAGGAGGGACTCCCTGCTCTAGGAAAACAAACAAGGAGTCCTATGGCATCTTTCTTCCCCGCTCTAGGGCTCCCTTGGACCTAAACCGGGTGCAGTGTCCTGCGGGCACCCATGTCCCTGTACCATTAGGTCAGTCTGTGTGGCCTTGCTCATTGCCTTCACTTTCAGCTTTGTGCTTGACTCCATCACCCTGCTTCCAAATGTCGTCAGCTGCATGTCTGGTCCTCCTTCCCCTGCGGGCTTGTCAGACCTCCTTCCTCATCTCCTCCCCGCTTGGTATGCCAGGGTGGCAAGCCCTCTGCTTTTTGGGTCCGTGTGCTGGCTGGGCCATCAGCCGGGACTTGGCTGAAGTGCTCACATCTGTCCAGCTGTGGAGGGAAGTGGCAGTTGAAGGCACCTGCCCATCTTTGAGACTCTTGCTCTCCAGCGCGGTGGCCTGTGGAAGCGAAATGCTGTGGAACGTAGTCGGTGGGGTACACACATCTCTGCCAGCCTGTGGCCTAAGAGGAACGGGCTCCTGGGCGTTTTTGCTTAGCTGCCTCTTCTCAGCAGCGTGCCCAGTGCTCACCAGATCCAGCCCCCTTTGTTGATGCAGCCTTTGGGCTCTTCTCTGTCAAAGCCCATGATGGCTTTGCATGGGGAATTTCATGTAGTTGGTGCAATGTGTCCCCACTCTCCAAATTTCAGTGTTCAGTAGCACCAGAAAAAGTCAGCCCTGCAGTTGCAGCTTGTCTGATCTCTACTGCTGTTCACGAAACCATCCAGTTACCTCAGCTCCAGTCCCGTTGGCTGTGTGGGGGGAGCTTTCGCATCCGGGTATGGAAAAGAGAAACCTGACTGTGTAATGGGAGGCAGGGTTGTGTATATAAGAAAAAAAAAATTGGTTTCCAGTAGAAATAACCAGTTGGGTTTACTGCTGAGGTCCAGACCTGTTAGTTCATAGCTGGGATTGGTGGTTATCTCACTGCTGCAAGACAAACAAAAGCAGACTTTTCTTTTAGCAGCTACCTGATCTGCCCTAAAGTCAGTGGCCTGTTTTGCGTGTCGTTTGCAAATAGTGGTCTAGAGCAGGTTAGCGTTTAAGTGGAGCTTGTTTCTGGACAGCCGTAACTCTCAAGAATTGGGTGGTGAAAATTTCCAGAGGGGTAGCCGTGTTGGTCTGTGTACCGGAAAAACGAGAGTCCTTAAAGACTAACAGTTTTCTTTGGGCATAAGCTTTCGTGGGCTTCAGCATGCATCTGAGGAAGTGGGTTCAAGCCCGCGGAAGCTTATGCCCGAAGAAATTTGTTAGTCTTTAAGGTGCCTGAGGACTTTTGTTTTTTCTAAAAAATTAATTGCTTCTGTGTAGTTGTTATACCACTCACTGCCTTGGCCCTATGGGGCCCTGGAGGGTCTGTGGGGCCCTGGATGGCACTAACGCAAAAGTGCAGTTTTATTATGGAATAAGTGTGGTCGCACAAGGAGATATTCAGGAAAAACTATTGCCCTTTAATTCACACCACTTTAATCTGAATGAACTTTCACATACAACAAGGCCTCATGGAAATGTTTGTCTGGCGCACTAGTCATGACATCTGTTTCCCTCCTTTTCAAAACTAGAACACGTTGGCAGGGACTGGAGAAACTCCCAGCGGTTCGGTAATTACTGAAATTTAGGCCTGGAAGGGACTTCAAGAGATCATCTATCCCTCTGCTTAAGTAAACCTAGACCAGCAGTTCCCAACCTTTTTGAGTGTGTGGACCCCTTTTCAACCTCCAAACACTTCATGGACCACCGCACGCTATTAGTCTTTTATGAAGTTGTACATTCCCTGATGAGGATGTTATTTTATTTTTCCACAGATCCCCTGTAGTAGCCAGTGGTTCACGGACCACAGGTTGGGAACCACTGACCCAAACCGTTCTAATCATGCTTGTCTTAAAATCCTTCAACGAGCTAAGGTTTCTGCAACCTCCCTTGGAAGCCTAGTCCAGTTCTTCACTATCCTTTTTCCCTAACATCTAACCCAGTGGTTTTCAAACCTTTTTTGACTCGGGACCCAGTTGAAAAAAAACACATTTATGCCTGCGACCCAACAATTACATCTTTGAGCAATGCATTCCAGTCTTTTGGTGACGGCAGGAGGTGGTGCCACAGCCCAGTAGCTGAGGATCTGCGACCCAGTACTGGGCCCCGACCCTAAGTTTTTGAAAAGAGCTATTCTAACCTACTGGTAAATGTCCCTTGCTGCTGATTAAACTGATTTGCTTCTTGTCCTACCTGTTCTTGACAGCATCCAGCCTTTCTGTAGGCCTCCTTACCTGTAGATCTTAGTGTTGCCAACTTTGAAATATTTAAAAACACTTCCCTGCCCCATCTCTCTGCCCCAAGTCCTCACCCCACATTCACTCCTCTTCCCCCACACCTCCACCCTTTATCCTTCGCTCTGCCAGGGTTGGGAGGGAATTGCCTGTGGAGCCGGGGCTGGGAGTTGGAGCCACCCGCTATAGGTAGGAGGTGATCTTGGCTGAATAGGGGCTACTGTCGGTGACAGCCTAGCGCTCCCCATTTCCTCCACCCATAGTAACCAGACTCTGGATGTCTAGTCAATAAACCTGACTAGACACTGTCATGTCCCCTTGGCCAAAAAGCAGCAGGCGCCTGGCCACCTAATAGATCTGTGTTACTAGATGGCTTGGGAATATTCTCCCACTTTACAGATGGATGTGGGGAGCTATTGGGGGAAGGAGAATGAAGGACAGAGGAGAAATGACTCCCCAAGGGTCAGAGGCTTACAATCCATCACTGAGGACATTTTTTCCTCAGTTCTCTGTATTGTTGGAAGCTCTCGGAGGGGTCGCATTTTTTTCTCTGGTGCCACAAGGACTAGAAATGTCACTTTTTAAAATATGAAGTGGAGATTCGTCTGCAATCCCATGACTCGGAGAGCTGGGGCTTTAAGAAAAACATCAAATGAGGCCAGGCTCATGATAAAATCGCCAGCTGTGGCTAGGTGGTGGCCCCCTCACCCTTCCCCCTGAATGCCTTTGCTGGGTGCGCATGGGAGGCTGGGAATCCTAGCACTTCTACAAACGAATTGTTCCCTCCCCCAGGCCAGAAGACTCCGTTTCCGAGATCCCTGCGCTCCCGCGCGATGTCCTGCATGTGCTGAGCCAACAGCTGGCGCGCTGCGTGGGCCAGATTTCCCACGAGGAGGCGGCCGAGGCGGGCCTTGGCCAGGCACTCCTGCATGTCAAGTTCTTCATCATCATCTGCAGGTAGGTTGGAGAATTGAATTCTTGCTCCATGAGAGTCTGTGTGATAACGTAGAGCCTTCTGGCTAATGGTCTCCAAGGGTAGGATCCTGTTTTCCAAGTCTGCCAAGGGCAAGAATGCAGGGGTGGGACCCAGAATTGTTTTTATGTACATACCCAGTGGACTTGTGCATTAAGTGGGTATTCTTGTTTTATGACACCAGAGGCACAGAGAAGTCGTCGGTGCAGGGGTGAAACTGCAGGGCAGTGATGGGAACAGACCCGTCCAGGGCTGTGCTTTGGCTACAAAATCAGCCTCCGTTTTGGCTCTTGGGGGTGTGTAAATGGAATAAAGTACACGTCGGCCTGGCCCCCATGTTAGCGATGCTGAGGACCCACTGAGGGGTCCTGACCTCAGGTGGCCGGCAGGGAAACCACCCACGGGACTGTGATCAGAGGGTGGCCTAGGATAGAGCTGGTGGGGAGCAGGGTCACACGGTGAGTGCATGCAGGGGGTCAGCGGGGAAGCAGAGGAGGAGCTGGACGGTCGAGCTGCGGGTGCATGGAGTTTGCAGCGAGGAATAGGAGAAGGCGGCAGAGAAAACGACGCTCTTGCTAATCTTAATGCCACTAGGGGCAAAGGGGAAGCCAGCGCCAAGTGAACAGAAGCAGGGAGGCATGGTCTGACGATGAAATAAACACTTCCTGCCTTCCACACACAACCTAGTGCTCACTGTTTCTTTGACCAGGCCTTGTCTTCCCCAGAGATGCTCTGGGATGCCCCTGTATCCAGGACAGCAACTGGCCATACAGCATCTCGGTGCTGTTTCCATGGAAACCCATCCACCATCCTTTTCAACATCCTCATTTTAAGCTCATGCAGGAGAATCTCCCGTCCCTGCTGCTCCTGGTCCCCAGCCCTCAAAGTGGATGCATCTGTGCTGTGGCTGCTTGCAGGCACCCTCTTTTCCTTAGGAGGTGCCTGACGTCTCTGATGCCTAAAGAGTAGATTTCACCCTAGCGTCCTGGCTTGGGGCTGTAAAATACCCCTCATGGCGTCCCGCTGCTGTCAGCTATTGTTTTGTGATGAAAAGGGCTTTACCTGGGGCCTGACGTGAGAAGAGTCCTGCTCCTCTTCTCCACGTCCTCACCCACCACAACCCACCTGGCTTTCCATTGCTCTGTCCTGGGAGACGAGAGAATTTTGGCAGATGCCAGGGGTCTGCTTTGCTGCTGTCACTACCAAAGGGCTTGGAAGTGAGAGAGCTTTAAATTTAATGCTACATTTCCCCCGACATTGTGGATTTGTGGCATGAGGATGGAGTGTTTTTCTGGGGCTCATCTTAATTTGAAACCAAGCCTGAGCTAGATGAGGCAAGACCCCCAGCTAGTTCCTGCCTGCAGGCTGTAACCCTCAGCACCGGCCTCCGCTTCTCCTTTCTGAGCGCAAGCTGGTGGTTTTAGTCTGTTGTTAAATTTTGTGGTGAGACCGTCCTGTTCCTTCAACCGGTGCCAGCTTTGACTGCACCAGAATGTGTGATGCCTTTCACTTATCTTCCCCTCTTGTCACCACCCCGGCATTTTGAAGTAGAGAGGGGATGGTCCAGGGCCGTGCGGAGGCAAGTGAAAGCGATGGGGTCTGGACCAGTTCCACTCAGGGCGAGTGAGCACACAACTGGTCGATCTGCCAGAAAGTCTCCTGACGAGTTCCCAGCCTGTTCAGTGCCAAGCAATCAGGCTTCCCCCCGTCTCTCAGAATTTCAGTAGCCCAGTCCTGGCTCACATTTGGTGTTGGGAAGGGGGAACGGCAGAGAAAACACAGGTGGGAGGAGCCAGGGAAGGGTGAGAAGGAGGAAGGATCGCGGCTTGAGAACTCCAGACCTCGGTTCCCCAAACACCAGCCGCCCCCCAGCTTTCACTTCCCTGAGCTTCTGAAATCTGCCAAGGCAAAAGTGAATATTGCTGCACCCTTGACATGGTTGAGGGGGTCTGAGAGGGGCTTTCCCTGGATCTTAACACACCAGAGCCCCTGACCCTGTTGCATCCTGTTTCAGAAATTGCCCTTGCTTCTCTTACTCCGAGCTCCACGCACTGAGCGGGCTCTGAGCGTTAGGTTTTGAGCCAGCTCAAGTCTTGGTTGTGCCAAGGTGGGGTTGTTTTTCTTTGTTGACACGTAATTTCTCAGCGACTCCTACATAGCACCAGCATGCATGCTGCTCTTTCCCGTTGCCCTCTCCCTCCAGCCGCGCCTGGGAGAGCAGCCCCTCCATGGTCAGTTCGGCATCAGGAGGGGGCCAGCATGATGGAGAGTTGCTGGCACTTGCTCAGGCCACATCCTTGTCCATTCAATCCCCTGCCTAGCAGTGAGAAGCATCAGTGATGGGTGATCTTAAATTTTGTTCTGGTCCCTGCAGCACTGGGGAGGCTGGATCAATCCTAGTGGGAGCCAAGAGTGGAAATAGGCTCCCTCCTTCACGGTGCCCCCAAACATTGTACCACCTTCTACTTTGTTCAGAAGACGTCTCTGTGGTTCCCGCTTCCCTCTTGGTTCCTGCTGGATTGCCTGCCTGCCTCCCGCAGAGCTGCCTTTTGCCCCCATCATTTACCAAGCACTCACTCTGTGTGGGTCTTCTGCCCCAGGTCCTTCTCTGGCCCTCATGACCACAGGATCTAAGCTCCTTGCAATTGCTAATGGACTCTCAATGCCCCCCTGAGATAGGGCAGTGCGAGTGTCTCCATTGTACACATGGGGAAACTGAGGCACAGAGGGAGTGACTTGGTCACAGGATATCAGTGGTGGCATCAAGAATAGAAATGCATCCTTTGCTCTAGTCACAGAGTGCCTAGACCAGCCTCCCATCCTGTCGCACAGAGCATGCCACAATAGTTATGGTCTCTGGCCCATAGGGTAGGCAGCATGGCAGATGATACAACAGTGACAAATTTAGTGTCACAACAGCCTTGAGAGACAGGAGTGGTGCTAGCCGAGTTCCTACACATGGAGCAACTGAGGCACACAGACACCGTGGCTGAGCCAGGCTCGCTCAGCTCATGTCTGGCAGAGCTGGGGAGAACCCAGGAGTCCTGTCTTCTGGCACTGCCCGTTAATCCCAAGTCAGCCCGTCCCTGCTGTGGGAGTCTTTGCTGAGGTGAGGTTCGTTTCTCCCCCACCCGTCCCCGCCAGAAGAGTGAAGGTGAATCCGTGCTCTGGGTGGGAGGGCAGCTGACAGATGCTGGGGGTTTCGTCTGCTTGCCACTGAAAGGGGAAGTGGAAGGAGCAGGGAGAGGAGTGACCGGGTCAGTGCCTCACTCCTGACCGCGGTGTGGTGCAGCTGGTCTCAACGGGAGCCCTGGAGAGGCTAGGGGAGCATCGTTGTGGCTAGTGCTGGGTATCTGGCGTGCAGGAGAGCAAAGGGGACAAGGCACCAAGAGACGGGCTGCTGTGTGGCATGTCTGTCCCCCACCCCAGCTCCCTGGGTGTAAAGATGTCTGTGCTGCCTGCCGGCGTGCATGATGACGGTCTGTGTTTTTTATGGCACTGGGCTGAGCCTTGGATTCGGATTCATTCCTTGGCTCGGCTGTGGGCTTCCCATGTGGTCTAGAAGTCCCTTATTTGCTCAGGGCCTCAGTTCCCTTTCTGTACAATAGGGTTAATGGCTCTTCCTCACTTCTCTGCTCTGCCTCATTCATTTAGATGGCAAGCTCTTTGGGGTAGGCATCTGCCGTCACTGTGTATTTGTACAGCCCCTAGCACAGTGGGGTACCAATCTCGGCTCCACGTCTAGGCCCCAGAGGACTACCAGTAATTGGTTCTGAGCAGCACCAGTGACACTTTGACATGGCCTTGCTTCAGGTGCTCCTCTCATGTGGCAACCCCAATCGTCCTCCTGGGGGGTGGAGTGGTGCTGGGCAGCCGCTGGGGAGGGGAGAGATTAAAGTGGGGTTAGCTGGGCTGCTCTGGGCTTGCCATTGTGTTCACAAAAGTCACAGGAGTGAAAATCTTTGAGTGTTGGGTGCATGTTCTGTTTGGGAGGTTCTTTACCATTTAAGTGTCTGTCCTTACATCAGCATTTCTAGCATTGTCCCCACTGCAGAGGGGAAACTGAGGCACCAAGCAGGCAGTGGCTCGTCCAGAGCCTTACACCATGTTGGCAGCAGAACTGAGATTAGAACCCAGGTCTCCTGGCTCCTGCTTCCCTATCTGAGCCACCAGATCAGCCTTCAGTAACTAAAAATGATGCTGCCTTTCTCACTTCTCCCTGTCCAGTGTGGGGCACCATGCTGACTGAGTAGGAGATGTTGGCAGTGGGGTCTTGGTGTGTTTAGGAGACACTGAAAGGCTCAGAACGCTACCTATCAGATTAATGCCTTGTTTGCTTTCTGTTTCTGTCACTCGTTAGCTTCTGATTATCCCCCCCCAACATGGACGTGCCTATAGGGATCTCCTTCAGCCTTTGCATCCTTCCCCCAGCCACCCTCAGGATGGGAATGGAGGCTGTGTAGGAGAGTGATGGTCCAGGACAGTGAGCGCTAACCTTGAAACCCACTTGCTGCATGAGAGTACAGTGAAACTTGGAGCTGGGAGAGTCAGTTCATCAGGAAGAGCCGTACCTGTGCTAACACTGATTTGGCTTGCACCTTGCTATCCATCCGTCTTTGGTATGCTTGGCCAGCCATGGCTCTGTGACCTGGAATTCATGCTTCCAGCTCAATGTGCAGACATATCCTAAAACACAGCATGCTCTGTTTTGTATTCCACTGGTCACACCTGGCAAATATATCTGCTGCCTGGTAAACTTAAATGATTGACAAATGAAAAAATCAGCTTTTCCATGGCCGTGCAAATCTCATTCTTCCACAGCCCGTTGCAGCCCTCCATTAGAAAAGGTTCTATGCTTGAGAATTGCTCCTCTCTTCATGCCAGCCTCTACCTCTTGGCCTGCCCCGAGTGAATAGCAATAGCCACGTTACTGTTATGTATTCACAGGTTGTAGAATCCCTAGCTGAGATCACGGTCCCATTGCGGTAGGTGCTGTGCATGCATCTACTAAAAGACCATGCCTGCCCTGAAAAGCTTCCAGTATAAATGGAACAGACAAAAGGGAGGGAGGGAGAAAACAATATCCCCATTTTACAGATGGAAGACAGAGGCCATGCCCAGGGCCTGCACAGGGAGTCTGATGTCCCAGCTATGATGAATGGGGCATGTGCAATGAGGAGTGGTGGGGGAACTGGTCTCCAGCACCGTGGACTGGAGCCAAGGATTGGAGTTGGGTTTGGAAGCCAGGAACCAGGAAGACAGTAAAGGAACAATAGCCAGCTGGGAATTCCCCCTAGATAGGTGCATACTTTCCTGGTATCCTCTCCAGGGACCATTTAGGCCCTGTGTGGGCAGCAAATTCTGTGCTGCTTAGGTCCACGAGGCACTTGATTCGTCCGTCGCTCCTCAGCCAGTGTCAGCTGTTGGCTGTGTCAGTAGCCCAAGCTTCAATAGTCCCAGCTTCTAGCCCATGGATCTTCACACCAAGTCCCAGTTCCATGCCTTTACTACAAGCTGTCGTTCCTCTAGGATTCCTCCTTCTTTATACCTTACCACAGGGGTCTCAAACTCGATCACTATCAGGGCCGCATGAGGACTAGGAGAGGGCTGTAGGAGTCTTAGTATGTTTTAACCTCAGGGCTGCACCACTGAAACCTTTCCATACAATGACATGGCAAACATCAGCAACAATCATGTCATTGCGGGCCGCAGGAAATAGCTTTAGGGGCCGCATGTGGCCCAAGGGCCACGTGTTTGAGACCCCTGCCTTACCACATGCATGTTGCCAGTCGATGTTACCCGTATCCCCAGATTAGATACTTGCAATTCTTAATCTCACTCAATCCCTGCAAACCCCGATCACCTCAACTGCTGTCCTGGGAGTGTCCTCTGGGTCAGTGGCAGCTGGGCACCCCTTCTTTGTTAGAGTCTGTAAAATAAGACCTGGAACCAGACCTTCTTGGATGGCCGCGGAGTCTATCCGTGTCCACTGTGCTCCCGGCAATGCTTCTGCAATTGTCCATGCAAAAATGGGGGTCAGGTTCAGGTCTTTTAAAGGGTTAAATGCAGCAGACTCGTTAATTTGGGACATTCCTAGAACCAGGGCTTTGGAAACCCTTGTTTTCTCTCCCTTCCTGCATTCCTCTCTGCCGGTGCCTGTGCTCTGCTAGCTAGAGATAAGGAAAGGCCAATAATTGACTCATGTTCTCAGTGAAGCGTGGTACCAGGGGCTCAGATTCAATGTGGTGATTTGGGAGACTTGGCAACAGCCTTTCTTTACTCACTGAGCTCCTGAGGATCCCTTTGAAGCCTGATTGTCCTTCCTCTGACTCTCCATCTTCTTCCATGGGCTCATCCCTCCTCCCCCCCCGCCATCGGCATCACTCTGCCTCATAGTTAGTTCTGCAGACAGGCCAGTTCTTAATAATTGGACTTATGTGCATCAGGATTTGTGGCTTGTTTGTGCAGACCAGTGAAGCTCATGGAAAGACTACCATTTAGCTGCGCTGACCTGTGCTTGTCCCTTCTCTTAAGCCTTGGAAGTAGGACATTCCTACCTAGCAGTCTGTCCTTCAGTTCCCTTCAGCACAACCAGGTCCCATCATCTTCCTCTCTTATTCTCCATAGCCAGCTCTAGGCTACATCTTTCTTTCCTCCAGCATGGGCTTCCTTCTAATTTGTGGCCAGAAGGGCTAGTCAGCCATCAACAGCAGAGTGAGGTGGTGTCCTGGTGCCAGTTCTGGCCACCTTGGTGTTGGAAGAGGTGGGTGATAGTATCTACCTAACCTTAGGCTTTTTGGCCCAAAACTCAAGCTTTCAGGAAGTTTCCTCAGGTCCCCCAAATCTCAGAGTGTTTAGTCAGACCAGGGTCATTGTTGCCCCCATGATATGGCTGGAGATACAGCCATGATGGGACACTGGATTGAACTGAGAGACTGGCCCTTCCACGAAGAGAGGTCTTGACATAATGGGTCGGGGGGGATGAAACTTTGGCAGAAAATTTAGTTTTTCTTGGCAAAAATTTTCAGCTTTAGCCAACCAAGCATTTCAGAATTTAAGTTGCTGCAGTACCTCATGGGGGTTGTAGTTTAGGTGTTTCATGGCCCCATTCTCATCCATGGGCTAGGTTTCTTGACTGGACTACATCTCCCATGATGCAACACGGTCCCTCTTCTTGGTCAGGAAGGTTGTGCTAGATGGGAGATACAGTCAACCAGGTAGCCCAGCCCAGAGAGAAGAAGGGGGGATGAGGCAACTGAACTGTAGCTTCCATGAGGCATTCTGGCAGCATGTCAAAATATTTTGGGTTTCCACAAAAAGCAGACACTTCTCACAAAACAACGTAGTTTCGTAGGAAATCCAACTTCCCGCTGAAAAACTTTTTCAATGGCACATTCTTGACCGGCACGTGTCTTGAGTTACCCTTCCTCCACCCCCCATCTCCCCAGAGCTTTCCAATAGAAGAAGAAATACTTCCCAAGTTGCAAATGTTGTCATTTTCCCCACCGAGGCTCTTGCTGATGCTTGAGTTGGACCAGGTGGTTGATGGTGGAGAGGAGAATCTGGGGCAGTTTTTTGGCCAGTTGTAGGCTGAGGTAGCTGGTATCTGCCCTGTGCTAGGCTCAGCCCTCCCTGCTCTCCCCAGGGCTGGTGACTCTGTGACCCGGCCCTGGAAGTAGACTGTTCTCTAGGCAATGTTCACTTGGGACTGGGTGAATTTCCTGAAGGGAAGCCATGGACTTGCATCTTTATTTCAATGATTGTAAAGGTCTGTTGGCTGAGAACGGGTCTCACCCTGTCTGACCCACCCATGACTGGGGAGGTAGATGGACAGACCTATCTACCACCTCCCGCAGGACAGTTATCAAGGGACCTCCCTTTCGCTGAGGAGAGCTGGGTGGGAATTTGCCAATGGATGTCTCTGAGCAAGCAATGGGTGTGGATGTGAAAATGGGACTGATTCTGCCTTTCATCACCTTCTCATTTTGGGCAAGCCCAGCTTTGGTGGATCTCCCTTTCAGATCTGGAGGAGATCTAGTGGAAGACGCATCTAATTGAGTTAAATGACCTCTGGACAGCATTGGGGGCAGGATGATGGTATTTATTTATAGAGCCCTGCATGGATACAAATACGTGAATCCGTATCCAACCTGTAGCTGCAAGAAATGGGCCGCGGATATCCATGTGGTATCCGAGGATGCAGATATAATGTGGATACCTGTGGATATCTGCATATTTGCAGGGCTCTAGCTCTATGCAGATAAAAATATGTGGATCCATATCCAATCTGCATCCACAAGAAATAGTCCACAGATATCCGTGTTGTATCCGCGGATGCAGATATAATGCGATATCTGGTGATACCCGTGGATTTGCAGGGCTCTATTTATTTAGACCCAGATGCTGTGACTTTTGTATAGAGGTTGCCCTGAGGCAAGGGGTGCCATGGATAAATCAATCACTCACATAGCTCTAGGAATATTCACTTAAAAACCAGGCAAAGCCCAGCAAATTCCCTCCTGCCAATCTGTTGCAAGCCAGACTGTACAGTTTATAGCTGTATCTCCCTGTCTAAACCAATTTACAAGAATGTCTGAATGTCCCTCTTTCTCTTTTTCCCCTGCCTGCAGGAATTTAGAGAATGTCCAAGCCGACAGGACCCCAGTTTTTGTCCACGAGGTGCTTAGGTTGCTGATTGCATGTACAGCCAAGGTAAGGCCCAGTTTCCCAGCATGTGTCTTTGTGCCAAGTTGGACAGCCTGCATCAGTGTTTCCCAACCAGTATGCGTGACACACAAGTGTGCCATCAGGCCTGAGCAGGTGTGCCACAAAATGTTTTGAAAAACTTCTCAGCGTTGTAGGCTGGCTCATGAGTATTCATAAGTTCATTTGGAGACTATATGGTGGTGTGCCTCAAAATAATTAAAGGTGTCAAGGTGAGCCACGGCAGAGAAAAGGTTGGGAACCACTGGCCGACACGTAGCTGTTGATGTTGTAGTGTAAGCTTATAAATGCCTCAGTCTGTGGTTCACCTCTTTGAAATTGACCCAAAATACCTTTGGAGGTGGTTGAGATCAAGAGGCCAGCCAAAGGCAAGTGTTTCCCATGGTCTGAGTTACGCACGGGCTCCGACTATAGATGATCAGGGGTCCCTTCTGATCTAAATGAACCTGTGAACCTGGAGCATCCCAACTCTGTTCTAAGGCCTCGTCATGGATGAAAAGTGCCCCTGACACGTCACATGGGGGCCTGGACGCTGAATCCTGCAGATAACAGCCATGGAGTTGCACATCACTGTGTTGCACACGTGGTCGGCAGTCAGTGAGTGAGATGTCAGCGTGGCAGGCCCAGACCAGTGCCAGCGTACCAGTGTGCTGATGCCGTAATGTCTGGCTTTGAGCAGGACCTCTGTGCTAGGGGACGCTGTTACGTTATGAAGCTCACGTTTTCATTACTGCTGTGACTTAGAAGCAGTTCTCATCACTGGTGGATCCTTCTACCAAGGCCCGGGGGAGCCCGGGGCTGCCCAACTTTGTGCCATTGCAGTGGCACCTTGCCTGGGGCGACAGGGCGCCTGGCCCTGCTGGTGCTCGGAGGCAGGGTCAGGGGCTCTGGGGCCCCAGCCGGCACTGCTACAGGTTGGGGCCTCTTAGACCGGCAGACCGGCACCTCTGTAGGGAGCAGTTTCCCAAGGCTGCTGTGGGATCCAGAGGGGCCACAGGCCCTGGCACTTCTGCCCCGTGGTCCAGGCTGGTTGGTCTGGAGCAGACCACACAGCCCAGGGCCGGGGCTGGCAGGCTTAAGGTGGGCAGGGCAGCAAAAGCCAGCCAGGACTGGATTTTCGGGAGGCTGTGGGGTCCCCCTTTGAGTACAGGACATGGGTTTGCAGCCCCTATAGCCCCTGTCTTAATCCAGCCCTGCCTCCTACCCCCTTAGAGGTGACCCCTGAAGAGAAAACCAGTTGGATGAGTGCCTGTCTTTTTGTTTGTTTTATGATGGATGAAGGCAGCCTGAAAGTGAAACTGCTTGTTAGAAATCCTGTTGAGCGTGTAAAACTAAGTGGAGAGCTGAGTGCCTGTCTCCTAAATGTTGGGAATGAAAAGTGAGCTATGACAAGGGGCAGGGTTTTTTAAATTAGACTGCTCTGAACTTTTTTGGTAGCATTCATTTAATGTCAATGCCTAATTAACACATTGGAAAAGGAAGTCTTTGTTAAAGCCTTCACACCCTCGGTCCTTGTTAAAATTCACAGTAAACATCTCCAAGGCCTCCCAGATGTTATCCAGCAAAAGCAGGAATGATCAGATTTGATTCTGTAGTGATTTCAAAAGTAAATAAGAAACAGAAAAAAAAATTAAAAATCTTCCTTCAGGCTGCCATTTGCTATCGAAGAAGCCAAAACTGGTAAACTCAGTTGTTAAAACATCCTTTGTGGCTTTGGTGTGTGTACATGTACACACACACACACACAGCCTAGCACAGAAAGCCCTTCCAGTCGCAGACTGGCCTTTAAATGCTACTACAATTCAAATAGCAACGGTAAAGGTCACCTTCAAGAAATGCTGAGGCAGACTCAGATACACACTCTTCCACTTCCTCTGACAGAACTTGTGATCAAATGAGTGAAATTAGCCTGAATAATAATACAGCGTTTCAATAGCACTCCACATCTTCAAGGCACTTTTCGGTGGCAGGCCTGAATGTTAATGAGGATTATTTGGTGGGGGGAGAAGGTTTTTTTTAATGCTGAAGATTAACCAGGGTTTTTTCTGTCCTTGCAGCTAAAGAACACCCAGGAGCAGCGTGCGCCCAGCAGGACTCAGCTGGAGACTGTAACCGTCTATGCGTTGCACCTATACGAATGCCTCTTTGACCCCTACCAGACGTGGAGGAGGCAACTGAGCGGGTGAGTGGGTGGGGAGCGGCATCCTGCTCTCACTTTGCTGTGAGATGATCTTGGCAGATTGTTGGGGCTCATCTGATTTGCAGGGTCAGAGATAATAGCAAGACATAATCCACTGAAAAAATGCGTCTGTTTGGGGTGTCATGGGCTGAGGAGTGGGGATCCAAGATCACAGGGTGTTTCACCCCCAGGGTGCAATTTCAAACTTGCAGCACAACATACAGGCACCTCCTGATGCTGCTCAGAGGCTTTGGCCAACTCATTTCAAACCCCCACCTCCAACTTAGTTGTTCTGTGTTTGAAATCTTGTCTCACTTCCTTCTGCCTTTCATGTGTTTCTAGGGAAATTGTCAGCATGAAAGAGAAGAGCAAATACAAGTTTGCACCATCTGCTTTGCCTCAAGAGTTCAGCACTTTCTTCCAAGGTAAATGCCAAATAGGCAGCTCCTCCTTCAGTTCTGGTTGAGGTTTGTCTGTCTGTCTCTAGTGCTGTGTTATCTCACAGTTCAGGCTCTCTGCTTCCTCTGCATGCTGAAATGAAATGTCACCCTAATCTTTCTAACTATTTGCAGGTAATTATTCTTGTCTTTAATGACTCTTATTTCCTCCTCACTGGTATTGGGAGCACTCTATGCTGAAAGGCTTCTAAGCAAAGTGAGCTGTTGTGGGATAAGAGGGAAGGTCCTATCCTGGATCAGTTACTGGTTAAAAGATAGGAGACTAAGAGGAGGAGTAAATACTCAGTTTCCTGAATGGGGAGACATAAACAAGTGGTGTCCCACCGGGGATCTGTATTGGAACCAGAGCTGTTCAACATATTCATCAATGAAATGGAAAAGGGGGTAGGCAGTCGGGTGGTAAAATTTGCTGAGGATACAGAACTACTCAAGCTAGTTAAGTCCAAAGCTAACCATGAAAGGTTCTAAAGGGATCTCAAAAAAACTAGACAACAAAACTGAATTGATAATTGCAAAGTAATGCACCTTGGAAAACACAAGTTCAACTATACGTATAAAATGATGAAGTCTAAATTAGCCATTACCACTCAAGAAAGAGATCTTGGCGTCATTGTGGGTAGTCCTCTGGAAACATTCACTCAGCTTTTTTGACTGCTGCTACACATGAACCATGTTAGGACCCCTTAGGACAGAGGGAGATAATAAAAAGGAAAATATTGTATTGCCTTTTTATAAACCCATGGTACATCCACACCTTGAATACTGCATGCAGATCTGGTCACCCCATCCCAAAAAGGATGTATCAGAATTGGAAAAAGTGCAGAAAAGGGCAACAAAGATGATTAGGGGTATGGAAAAACTTCTGTATGAAGATTGGTTAATAAGACCAGGGCTTTTTAGCTTGGAAAAGAGAAAACTAAGGGGGGCCATGATGGAAAGAGAGAAAATCCGGAGGTGTAGCTGGTTTAGTCTAGTTCAGCAAAACAAATTAGGAGTGCTGTGGCACTTTAAAGACTAACAAACTTATTTATTGCATGAGATTTCATGGGAGAAAATCCCACTTTGTCGGATGCTTAAAGATGGAGAACTTGCATACAAATTCTCCATCTCCAAGCGTCTGACGAAGTGGAATTTTCTCCCACAAAAGCTCATGAGGCAAATAAATTTGTTAGTCTCTAAAAGTACCACGAGACTCCTTGTTTGTGTACAAAATCATGACTCAAGTGGAGAAAGTAAATGAGGAGAGGGTATTTATTCCTTCTCCTAACACAAGAACTGGGGAGTCATTAAATGAAACCAATAGGCAGCAGGTTTAAAATGAACAAAAGAAAGTATTTCTTCACACAGCTCACTTTCAGAGGAGGTTGTGAAGACCACCAAGGTTCACAGAAGAGCTAGATAAGTTCCTGGAGGACAGCTCCATCAATGACCATTAGCCAGAATCTGGGAATGGCTGAAGGGATGGTCGCTTGATGATACCTGTCCTATTCATTTCCTTGGAAGCACCTGGCCACTACTGGAAGATGGGACACTGGCCTCCATGGGCCAGTGGTCGACACGGTACAGCTGTTGCTCTAAAAAGAGAGAACTCGGTGTGCCCAGAAAGCATGCTGACTCTTCCTAGACCCTGAACCTCAGCGCACCCCCATAAGTATGTGCTGGGAGTATACATTTGCATATTACCCGGAAAATCAATGTTCCCCCTAATTTTTCATAGGCTCTGTGCACAAAAAGTTTCCTTTGTGCAAATTTTCAGAACTAGCATCCAAATTTTGTGCACACTCCAGTTAGTGTGGTCAAACTTGTGAGCGCAATGAAGCAAGTGGGTGTGGTGCAAATAATATTTAAATTTTATTTTGATATGACAATGGAAATTATTTTATAAATTACAAAACCTTATTTGAAACATGCTACTTGAAACTGCCTTCTTAAAATAGCATAAAAATATTAGCAATGTTGAATATTTTTGTGCATGCTTTATTTTGTTGTGTGCGCGGGGTTTATGACCTGCACGTGTCCACACACACACACAATTTAGAGGGAACGTAGCCAGAATACCATTCTGTCTCTTAATCCCCTGTATCCCAGTGGAGGGGGGACTTAATGCTTTTATTTCAGATGAGGGTGGGGAGCGCATGTAGTGCTGGTGTAAGGTATCACTTTAGTACCCTTGGAGACTGGATCCACCTGTTCATCTTCGCAGCCAGCGCTGCAGCCAATAGACCTTCTGGTTAGCTAGAGGAGCCACTTCTGGGGCTCCAGGGATGAGTTGACTCTCCAGGCCCATTTGGTCCAGGACATCCCTGCTGAGACTGTTGGCAGAGGAGCAGGACATTTGTGATGTTGTTTCATCCAGATCATGTGAATCTATCTCACCCACACCCACGCCCCAAGAGGTAGCATCTTGTGGTCCGTCAGTCTGGGTTTGACCTAGATGTGAGACCGTTACAGATCCATTCTGGCTTAGACAGCAGCAGTGTACATGGACGCAGGCGTTGGTCAGGTTGTGCATGTCAATGTCCTTGATGCCCTACTGTGAGCCGTTGAATGGCTCGGTTTTGTTCTGGTTTTGCTTGGATGCTGGGAAGGATTCCTGGAGTTTACCTAGCTACTAAGTCCCCTACCCTTTTGCTGGGAGCTTGCAAGGAGAATTCCACTTGGTTCCCTTTCTCCTCTAGCTTTTGGAGTCCTCTTGCCAAATGCACTGATATGCTATGTGAGACTGGGAGAAAAGCCTTTACTCAACATCCCGGGGCTGGTAAACACAGAGGTACCAAGGCCTGGCTGTCCTTAAGAGTGAAATATAGACCCAAAGAATGAGATTCAAGGGCAGAGTGAGACTTTCCAGGTGGAGTGTGAGGTCATTGCTTTAAGACAGGGACACGTATTTTTTGGTCCTTTGTGATATCCAGGAGTCCAAGTTTCTAATTTATCATTTGTTTTAAAATGCGCATTGCTTAAAAATGTCCTAATTCATGCTAAAGAGTATGGCACAGAAGAATCCTTTATGCAATGCAAACCAGGACAGCTCTTGGCGACACAGTATAGAGTCGTAGAAACTGGAAGGGACTGTGAGAGGTCATCGAATCCAGTCCCCTGCGCTCATGGCAGGACCAAGTATCCTCGTAAACCATCCCTGACAGGTGCTTGTTTAACCTGCTCTTAAACACTTCCAATGCTTAGGCAACTTATTCCAGTGGTTAATCGCCTTGACAGTTAGGAGTTTTTTCCTATTTCCAACCTAAACCTCCCTTGCTCTAATTTAAGCCCATTGCTTCTTGTCCTATCATAGGTAGTTAAGGAGAACAATTTTTCTCCCCCCTCCTCATGACAACATTTCAGGTATTTGAAAACTGTTATGCCCCCTCTCAGTCTCCTCTTGGCCAGACTAAACATACCCAGCTCTTCCAATCTTCCCTTTAAAGATGAAAGTCTTACCTGCTACCGGGACAATGAAGGGCCATGAATTTGCCCAGTGGGATTGACATTTTGTTTTGCAGAACTTGCAAACTCTTGATCAAGTCCTGCTGTTTTTTTGAACGAACTACTGTTTTATGGGCCCTTATGTATTCTCTCACAACCCCTGTCCCGTGTAGCCTCCTCTCTCGTGTATATAGAACAGATGGGCCTGTAGTCTCCATGGTCACCACTGCCAATGCCTGCGTAAACATATTTTACATCTTTACATATCTACTCAGTGAGTGTGATTAGGTTAGGCACATATCTGAGAGTGAGACAGCTTGCTAATGAGTCTCACCGCCAGTGGACGAGACCTGACATGTCCGTAAATAGCCTGGTGTTAGTTTCTAGGCAAGGTTCCCCCGACTAGCTTAGGAATTTCCTTTCTTGGGGACTGAGCGCTCGCTGTCTTGAACTCTCAGCCTCCCCACGTTGGTGCGCTCCGTTCACTGACTCGTTAACTTCTGTAATGAACTTCCTAGGGGACTTTGCAGAGTGGGGGTGGGAGGTGGTGGAGACGGCCGAGTAGAGCCAATAGCTCAGAGGCCATGGGAAGGCCTGGATTTTGGGAGGCGGCTGGGGACTCGATCTGGCCGCACTGAGACATACAGGGGCGGTGGGCTTTGACAGCGCTCTGAGGGGGAATACGGACTGGCTGCTGTGCTGGGAACGTCAAGGAGGGTGGGCGTGTGGCTAAATTGTTGGTGTGTGTAAAATGGGGACAGTGTCCCCTTCTTCCAGCCTTTTGTTTCTGCCATCTGTGACGATTGTAGGCTCTGTGGGGCAGAGACTGGCTTCCTGTGTGCAGTATGATGGGTCCCTGATCAATGTTCCCCCTAATTTTTCATAGTCTGTGTGTGCAAAAAATTTCCTTTGTGCAAATTTTCAGAACCAGTATCCAAATTTGTGCGCACTCCAGTGAGTGTGTTCAGACTTGTGAGTGCAATGAAGCATATGATGCAAATAATATCTAAATTTTATTTTGATATGGTGATGGAAATGATTTTATAAGTTACAAAACCTTATTTGAAGCATGCTATTTGAAACTGCCTTCTTAAAGTAGCACAAAAATATTAGCACTGTTGAATTTTTTGTGCATGCTTTATTTTGTTGTGTGCACGGGCTTCACAGGCTGTGTGCATGCGCACACGTGCACAGCTTAGAGGGAACATAGTTCCTGATCTGAGCTGGGATGTTCGGGTGCTGCTCTGAGCTAATTAATTTCAGTCCCCTTCCAGGAGGGGGCAGAGCCTTGGAGAGGACAACATGGAGGGAAGCGAGAGGGGGAAATGTTAAGAATTGGAATTGTAAAGTGGGTGACTCCCCCAGTTGCTCTTTGGCAGCCTGGTGGGCTCCTGCCCCATCTGATAAGCCCGGAGCCGGGAATGGGCAACGGGTCCATTGCTAGCGTCGGTACCACCCGTGCAATCTCTTCACTGTTGGGGATCTGCTGTCTGTGTGACAAGGCTCAACCCTGATCTTGGTGCCATCCGAGCCCCAGGTGAGGCTGCAGGCTCCGGGTAGCACATCTGAGAGCACCACGCCGGCCTTATTAGTTCTCCCAAGGGAGCTTTTGCTCTCAGAAATAACCAGTGCTAGCACCAGCCCAATAACGTGTTTCACGAGCAAATGGGTTCGTCATCCCTCTCAGAGGGGGACGTTCCTCTACATTCACATGTCATAATCCTCTCTGCCCCAGTTGCTTCTTCCCAATGCCGCTCTGCTACTTGTCCACAAGGAGCAAGCGAGCCACCTCTGGTACGGAGAACGGGGCTTCTGGAGCACCGTGTCCCTCTGCGTGCTGATGGCACCTAAAGAGGAAGATTTGTGACCGAGTGGGACAGAGCAGTCTCAGGAAGTCGACTTGTGGTTTAGCCTCTTAATCCCAAACTTGACCCTGTTCGCATTGCTGTCTCCTTTCCACTGGCCACAATGAGCCCTATGCAACATGACCTGAAGGGGGAGAAGTAGCCGGTTGCTTACATTGCTGTGGAATTGTGCTTTGGACATTTCGCACCCCACCCTAACTTGGTGACTTTTTAGAAACTCAGGTCTTGGCTAGCCTGCTGTCTCAGGACGTCTCTCAGGCTGGCTGGAGTGAAACCTGATTTAGGGAAAGGGATTACTTCTGTTTGCTGGGAAATTTTATTTAGTTTGCAAGTTCCAGAGGGGTAGCCATGTTAGTATAGTTCCGCAAAATGAACAAGGAGTCCTGTGGCACTTTTGAAGACCAACAAATTTATTTATCACATGAACTTTCATGGGAGAAGATCCCACTTCATCAGATGCTTGTTATGTGCTTCTTAATTCAAATGGCTGCAAAACAGACCTGTTTTATTTGTATCTCTTCAATGATGTGCTCATTTCCTTCCTCTTGTGTGCCCCCCCCCCCCCAAGTTCAGCTTGTTTGCTTTAGAAATATTAAATCTCATTTTCCCTCTTTTTGGTGAAGGTCTCCTAGGAGGACCATGGAGCTGGAGTAAGAATTTTCGTAGCCTTTCATAGAGGAAGGTTTAATTTTTTTTGAGAAAGATTTTTCTCCAAACAGTTTCTCAAGCATTGGAGTTAGATGGTGCTAAGCAAAATAAATGAAATTTTAAGTGGTCTGTCTAAAAATGTTTTCATCCCTCAATGCTTTGTTGATTTTGATTCCCAAATGACCCAGCTTCTCTCATCATCCTGTATTGGGAAATCTTCCAAGAAAAATCAGGAGAGCAAGACCTGAATTTCTAATGTGAAAATACCCCTTCAGGCTTTTCTAAAACCCTATTAAAAAGGAAGAAAGTCTCAAACACAATTCTCTCCCCATTTGCAAGTGAACTTTTTTAACAAGGGTGTGGGCAGGTTAGTTTTCTTGAAAGATCTCTGTCCTTTTTTGACGTAGCACCTCCTTTTTTGAGATTAACTTTAATTCACAAATGACTTTTTGACTAACCTGGAGGCCTGTGCTGTCTGAGGAAACAGAGGTGGGGTTTGCAGAAAAACCACGTGTTCAGGCACCCCTGAGCATCAGGGATAGATGAAATCCATAGCTAAACCTGGACATGTCCTTCATTCCTTATTGATGGACTGAATTGAAACCCTCTATTTTATTGTGGCAAATCAGTTACACACGCTTACTCCTTGTGTTGGGAGACATGAGATTGGCTCTTGTATTGAACACTTTGTAGTGTGTGCACATGTATGTGTGTGTGCAACAGATGCACGTTGGAAGTGACCAGTAGGCCTCCTGACCATGGTGACTAACGCGGCTACCCCTCTGGAACACGTGACCATGGAGAGTGTCTGATGAGATGATAAGAAATGGTAGCTGGACCATTCACGAGGGGCTAACCTTCGAGAGCTCAGCGTTGGGCATGGTATGGGGCTACAGTGCCCATAGATCTACAGATCACATTACAAGGAAATAAAGTTAAGATCACCACCGCCTGGTGCGTACAGTCCAAATTAAAACCCTTGTGGTTAAGAGGACTGAGAGGTGGGGGCAGAAATAAATGCCAGGACATTAGTGCTGCTTTGAGAAGAGGCAGCTATTCCTGCAGGGGCGGGAGCCTGTTCAAATGGATTAATTTCATGTGTCATTTGCTGGTTACTTAGGTTTTTAACATTCTCTGTCACTAACTACGACTTCATCCTCTCTGGCTTCTCAAGCGGGTGCTGTTCCCTTTGCATGCTAATAGGTTTGCTCTGCGCACCAACACGTGTCCCTCTGTGCATCAGGGAGACAATAGACTCCTAATGTTTCAGTGTAGGACTGCATACCTAATGCTTTATTTACCATTTTCCGTTGATCACACAGACCTGGAGTAATGGATACTTCCACCATGGGAGCAACAGATTTCCTTTTTCTCTGGTATCCCAGGCTGTATTCAGTGTGCATTGTATCTGCTCAGGAGATCCTGCCAGCCACCTGGTGCTAGGTCTCTTAGCGAGGAGGGTGCCTCACTGCATGGCCCCTCCTTACAGCTAAAAACACGCACACCTGCCTTAGTGCTGCTGAGCTTCGAGACTGCTCCAGTTCAATCCAACAGTCTGCAGTATCGCAGCTTGACTTCACAGCTCCCATCCACAGCTGAGGAGTGACTGCCAGCGAGAGGCTCATCAGCAGCCCCTGTCTAGTCATGACAGGGCAGAAAAAGCACCTAAAACTACCTCGGAAGATTTTTTCTTTTTGTGTGACCACATGATGTAAATCCCCTCCCCAAGTTTAGCCAATTAAGTTATTTTTAGGTTTGCATCTGTGTTGACTTCTCACCTAGCACATTTCATCCCAGGGCCAAGTGGGAGGGATGGCTGTAAAGTGGTTGTAATCCCACCCTGTCCCACAAAGAATTGGGGTGTGCTGAGGGCACATCTGCTGTCCCTCACGTACAGCAGCTCTCCTGCGCTTGCTGTGCAGCGAGTGTGTGGCTGGGGACAGGCATCCCCGTAAGAGTCTTCTCGTCTCATTAATTAGAAGAATTTCCTTCAGGGAAAGCCTGCTTTCGGGTTCTGAGGTCTCGTGGGGGTTTCAGTGGCTGGTGTTTGCATCTGTGCCAACCGCTGGGCTTCTGAACGTGTGCCTACCGTAGCAGTGAATCCTGCTGGTGTTTTTCTCCAGCCTCTTCCTTTTCTCCTACCCGCTCTCTGTTCTGCCACCAGCTCACCTCTGCTCCTCTCATGCGCCCTCTTCCCCTTCCCAATGCCCCTGCTGCTGCCTGAAACACTGAATGGGGAGCTGGGCTCTCTTCCCAGATTGGGACAAGACTTGGCTTTACGTCTGGAAACACTCGTTAGCATCCCCTGGAGAAGCACTTTGAGATTCCAGCCCTATGATTTGGTTTGATTTGATTTGATTTGATCTAGGAGGACAATGCTGAGATCTTGGGTGTGATCCTGGCTGCCCTTGAAGGGGACTGGGCAGCTCAAATTCAGCCCCAGATTTAGGCCTTGAAAAAGCAGCTTTTAATCATTGGGTTAGAAAGGACCACAAGGCATTGAGCATGGCCTGCAGATGGTGGGATGTGATTATTCCTCTTTGTTCACCTGGTGAGGCCACATCTGAAGTACTGTGTCCAGGAAGGATGTGAACAAGTTGCAGAGAGTCCAGCAGAGGGCAACAAAAATGATTAGGGGGCTGAGGGAACATGGCTTATGAGGAGAGGCTGAGGGAGCTGGGCTGGTGTGATCTACAGAAGAGAAGAAAGAGGTGGGAATTTGATAGCAGCCTTTAACCAGCTGAAGGAGGGTCCAGGGAGGATGGAGCTTGGCTGTTCTCAGTGGTGGCAGAGGACAGAACAAGGAGCAATGATCTCTAGTTGCCACTGAGTCGGTCGCGGTTGGATATTAGCAAAAACTTTCTCACTAGGAGGATGGTGGCGCACTGGAATGGGTCACCTGAGGAGGTCGTGGAATCTCCATCCTTAAAGGTTTCCAAGGCCTAGCTTGACAAAGCCCTATGTGGGGTGATAGGTGAGGTTGGTCCTGCTTTGATCAGGTTTGGACTAGATACCCCCTGAGGTCCCTTCCAGCACTCATCTTCTGTCATTCTGTGAAGTGTCATCTAGTCCAGTGGTTCCCAACCTGTGGTCCATGGACCATTGGTGGTCCACGACAGACCTGCAGGCGGTCTGTGGGGCAGAAGGGGTGGATGATAAAGTAATAATATAATCATGTATACCTCTGATGTATTATATTCAGTGCTACATTGTTACTTGCAATGTAATTTGTTTCACATACATCCTTTTGTAGTATCCCATTCTCTGGTGGGTATTGGGGGCAGTGGAATGGACATGGAGGGCAGTAGCTGGGGTGCAGGAGGGGGGGCCCACCCAGTTAGGAGGGCTCTGGGGCCCACCAAATTATACTTTAACCTCTGTGTCAGACCAATGGTCCATCTACCCCAGCATCTAGTCCACTGATGGTGGTCAATGGCGGATGCGTCAGAGGAAATGAATAGAACAGGCAAGCATCGACAACCAGCAGGCAAAGCCAGGAGGAAATTGTCAAGGAAAGAACTGAGAAACAATTAACTGACTTTGAGAAGGGAGCTCCAGGTACAGCACGTGGAGCAACTCAGAGACATCTGTCCTGCTCTTGAATCGTCATGCGTTGCGTGTGTGATGATCAGATGGTTTTTAGTCCATCTGTTACACCATTTCTCCGTTATCCCTTGGGACGGTGTTGCTTCCACCCGTAATGTGCAAAGCGCATGCTTGGCAAAGCCGAGTGTGACATTCTGCACAAACCCTGCTGTGCAAAGGGCATGTGACCTGTTTTGGTCTTTTGGACTGTGTGTGTGGGGTCAGCATTCTGCGTAAAGGGCCTCCGGGACTGATCGGGCTGTATCTGGAAGATATGGTAACTCCAACAGGAGTGATAAAGCAACTGATATTAACTATACACATCTACCATGCCTGGTATACCTCAAAACCATGCTGGAGGGATCAGGATTAAGTGGTTTGCTCCAGGGCACACGGGGGAGTCTGTGGCAGAGCAGGGAACCTTTTTGGCAAGGAAGCCTGGTGTATGACAGATTATGACAAACCTGGCTCTTGGTCTTGCCATTCTACTCAGAGGCGCGACTGAGGGATGGAGGTGGTGGGGGGGGGGGGGACGTGTCGAGTGCTAACACCCCGTTAGCTTTCTGTCCCGTAAAGAGGGCGCTGAAATGTTGAGCGCTGTGAGGTGACTGTGCACCAACTCTTCCAGTGGGAGCTTCGCCAGGCCTGGTGTGCCCATTCAGAGGCAGGTGGCCCAGAGTTTTGTGGGGACGGGGAGGTCTGGGAGACTGAGGCGTGTGTCGATGGGACTGGGAACAGTTTCGTGCTCCCTGGGAGTAGCTGGACTGGGGGGACTGGCTGCACTCCAGGCTTAGACATCAGGATTTGCAGCCATCGTTCTCGTCCCCACCTCCCCCTGCTGTCACCAAGCCCCTCACCCGGAAGGGAGCAGCACACTGGGAGGGGGAAGGAAACCAGCCCTCTTCCGTTTGACTCGTGAATGTTGTGCTAGCGAAAGGCACCAATCTGGTATCCCTGGCTAGATGCAGAACAGGTTTCCCCCCATGTTTCCTCAGCCTGACCTGGTGTGGGCTTCTGTGGCAATGGGAGGGAAGGAAATAGTCTCCCGGCCTCATCAATTCCTGGCTTCTCCACTGATTCTGCTAGCAAGGGGGAGCTAATTGAAGTGCATTAAAATGTGCTAGCGCCATGCTGGCCTGTCTTTTTTGGAGGAGCCCCCAGGGTTCCTGGGAGTGCAGTGACAGCCTAGGATTTCCTTCACCAGACCAACTTGGCCCCACAGCCTGCTTCCAGGAATTCAAGCCCACTGGGTGTTTTTGCTGCAGCTCCTGGGGCCAAATCTGGCCCAGCAGCAGTGCCGGCTCTTGTCTTTGGCCAGTCTGCAAACCCAGCCCTCATGCTCACAGCCCCTTTCTTCTTCAAAGTGCTTCCCAAGCACCTGTGAAGTTCTGTTTGATCTGGGCGCCCTGGGCTGGGTTTGCTGGGGACGGTTTCAGCACAGGCAGAGAGAGAAATCCCCCAACCCTCTGTACCCTGACATCCCATTGCAGGGGACTGAGGGAGCTTTCCCACTTGGCAGCAGAGCCACTGAGATCTGGGGACACCAGGCATTCGCTAATGCAGCCCTTCTAGGGTAGATTTAAATAAGAGCATGTTTGCTCTTTGGTAGCATCTCCTAGCCAAGGAGTAAGAGGAGAGGTTTCCAGACAGTGAGAGAAGACAGGGGGAAGCCCTGGCAACCGCCTTTTTGCAGATGGAGAAAATGAGGCTTGGAAAAAGTCTAGCTCAAGGCCACTCACTGATGCTGGGTCTCTTGAGGGGCACGAATCCCCCATCACAGCCAATGTGACCTATTCCATGACAAGAGAGGTGCTCCCTGGAGACCTGGTGGTTAATCTGTGTGTGGCCTAAATTATGCTTGCTTGCATGTAGTATGGGAACGCCTAGGGGGCAACCCAAACAAAGGCCACATTGTGCTAGGTGCTGTACGCACACCCAGTGAGAACCAGCCTGTATCTCATAGAGCTTGCAATCTAATTTAGGGTTACCAGATATCAGGCAAAAGGAGGACATGTCCTCTGTCTGGTAGGCATTTTAAAAATACATGATTTTGTCTGGCTTTTTACTTACAGGGGTTAAAGTATGCTGGAACGCCCCAGAATACCCTATTTTTAGCAGGAAGCATTCCAGGGGCCCCCTAAAAACAGACAAATATTACATTAACACTGCATTTTTGTCCATGTGTCCTCCAGTGTCCTCCTTTTTATACTTCCCTGTCCTCTTTTCCATGCTTTGGTATCTGGTAACCCTGATCTAACTAGACTAGGTGGAGAAAGGAAGCCACGTCCATCCTGGCTCTGCTGAAGGGGAGACTAAGGCACTGAGCGATAAAGGTTGATACAAATCCCCAGGGAGTCTCTCCATTGATTTTCAGCAGGCATTGAGTCAAGCTTGAGGTGTGCAAGGCCAAATTCACTGCCTGTGGCAGGCCTGGGAATTGAACCAAGCTCTGAGCCCCTGCCCAGCACTGTAACCACAAGGCCAGCCTTCCTCCCACCAGTAAAGAAAACATAAACAGCAGAGGCCCCTTCTTCCTCTGCCTGTCACCCGTCTCTCCGCAGCAGGCAGGGTGGGTAAAGGCTCTGGCTGCGTCCCAAGCGGAGGTGAAAGTCCCTGTGCTCTCCGGCTGGGAGCTAAACTGCTCTCTCCTCTTGCTCTTGCAGGGAGTTTCCAGGGTGATGGGCAGCTTCCCGAGGCTCTCCAACTGCGGCTCATCCACCTCTTCGGAGCAATTATCTCTGGAGCCAAGGTAACTTGTGGGGCCTCTGTCCTGAAAGCCCAACTGGGCTGCGGGGAGAGACAAGTGGGTGGGAGAGCAGGCACAGCAGTCTGTGATGACGGGCAGGGCTTACATGGAGTCCTCATCCTTGGAGATCTTAAAGAACAGGTCCCACAAGCATCTGTCAGGGATGTTCTAGGTTTTCTTGGTCCCGCCACGGGATGCAGGGCTGGACTAGGTGTCCTCTTGAGGTCCCTTCCAGCCGTCTAGGACAGAAGAAGAAACTGGACCTTCCATGCTACTTTTTTCCTGATGTTGTGCGCTCATGCCCATTTACTATTGCGCCCCCGCCCGTTAATGTTAGTGGGGTGTCCTCTGAGAGCACACGGTGTAATTTGCAGCTGGCTGGGTGAGACTCTGACACCTGAGTGTTTGTGGAAGAGCTGAACCAAGAGCTGTGAAAGCTTTCCTGGGGAAATCACATTATGCTGTGGAAGCAGCTTTCATGGGTCCCGCTGGCCTGAAAGCTCTGTAGAAGAATTATATTCTTAGCACAGCAGCGCTTAAGGATCTATGCCTGATCGAGGCCCGTTGTGCTAGGTGCTGCATGCGTGTTTTATGAGAGAGTCCCTGCCTGATGGAGGGAGGGAAAGGATGCCTTAGTCTCATTTTATGGGTGGCGAGCTCATCTGTCCTCCCAAGTCCCTATAGGCTGTAGCCAGCAGGAGACATGAGCCCATGGTTTTTTAGCCTGACTGCATTGCCGGACAGCATTTACAGGACAGACCCAAGCCAGAGCCTTAAACAGATGCACTCCAGTCCCATGGGATGCAATGCTCTTGTGGGAGTCTAGATTGCAGTAGTTAAGGGCAAATTTGCACTGTCTGTTTAAGCCCAGGATGTGAATCACACCACACGTGAGCATGCTGAACGCCACGTGTGTGCTTTTTTTGTACCCATTCCCACCCCAAGCCTGGGCTCCATGCCCTGACAGTGCTGGGTCCGCACTTGGATTCCTGGTGCACTGTCTAAATAGACTTCTCTGTTTGCTTCAATAGCAAAACGCCCTCCAGGTGGTCACACCAGCCTCGGTGGAGGTCCTCATGCTGGTGCTCAGGAGATGGTGTTCCCTAGGCAGCACAGACAACAAGGATCCCAAACTGCTGCAGCTGACCTTGAAGAGCTTGGTTGGCATGATCCACATCCTGCACGCCAGCAGCCCAGGCCAGCGCATGGTGGAGATCAGGACCATCTTGGACAGCTACTTCAAGGTCCTCAACTCAGACCAGCCCATGGCGTCGCTGGAAGGGCCGCCAGCCGCTCACTGGGAGGAGGGGCTGATAGCGCTCAGGGTGAACATGCTGGGTAGGTAGCTGAGGATGGAGCCGTGCCAGAAGTTCAGTGGAGTGGGGCTCTGGGGTGGGAAGTGAGATGGGTATGGTTTCCTGGCTGTGCACTGGGCTAGCTAAAAGGAGATGTGCACAGAGGAATGAGAGGAGGCTGTCCCTGGGGCTACAGCCCCGCTGTCCCAACCGGCACGATACTCGTATTTGCCAAGCTGAGGCCGGCTGCTCTATATCCAAGAGCATGCCAGGGTCAGCACCAGCTTGTGCGCCCCTGATGCGGAGCAAAACAGTGCTTCCTGATGTACGCAAGGCCCACAGGTGTGAAACCAGCATCCTCTCTGCCCAAGTGGTTGGCTTTCTCCACTGTGCACATGTCTGGGGGAAGGCGACAGGCTTCATAAAGGAGAAGCCCTGCTAGAATTAGTCTCCCATGGCTTCCCAGCTTCTCTTTTGTCCCCCTCCAGAGTTAGGGGGGTGACCGACTAATTCGGTTAATAGGATAGGTAGATAGTTACAGGCTCCTGGGTGCCATTTGCCTGGCCCTTGGAATTATTTCTGCTCCTCTCCCAGCAATTGGTCTATTACAGGAGTGGGTGGGTGAGGTTCTGCGGCCTGCATTGTGCAGGAGGTCAGTCTAGATGATCGTATTGGTCCCTTCCGACCTTAGAGTCTATGAACTCTGGCGTGGAGCAGGGCTCAAACAGTGCTCCCCTGAAGGCTTGTGTTGCAGGATCTCACCCTTCCTCTCGCCTTCAGATGCAATTCCGGAAATGCTGAATTGTGGTGACAGACCAGTCCTGCAAGCCATCTTCCTCAGCAACAACTGCTTTGAGCACATCATCCGGCTGATCCAGAACAGCAAGGTATGCTCCTCGGCTTTCTGGGGTTGGTGATGGCAGAAGAAGAAGTACCTCTCTGAGTTTCATCCTGCCTGCCAAAACATGAACTGGGGTCAGCTTCAGGACCGGTCTCTGCAGGAACATGTTCTGTTGACTTTTTGGATGGCTCTCATTCCTCATTAACCATCTCTTGAGTCAGATCTCCCCAAAGATGCGGGTCTGTCATGATGCAGTGCAGTAAATTAGCCAGGCAGTAATGAGGAAGCCAAGCGGCCATTGTGGGTTGCGCATTCTCTCCAGGAGCAGTCAGTAATTTCTGTGCAGCTCGTCCACCTGGACCCACTCTGCACGTATGTAGCATCTTGTCTTCACCCCATATCTGCATTTCGTTGTTTGATTGTAAGCTCACTGGAGGCAGGGACTAGTTTTCCAATTCCAGCAAGGCTGCCACACTCCCCAGACATTTTCACTTGCGTACAGCCTCCCTCACCTCCTGTCCTAAGATTGTGGTGTTAACTAGCGCACACCCTTGCAGTGGCTGCATGTCGTGGCGTGGAAGATGATCCTCTGGCTTGTGTGTTAATTTGAGGATCTTTATTACTGTTGCTAATGAAGCAGCAGAAGGAGCCCAGCTAGGTCTTTTGGTCCCCTTGCTGCTTTTGCAGAGCTGACAGTTGGGAATCATCATCTGTTAACTTACTGAGCACATTTGCCCTGGAACGCTATGAGAGAAGATACGGAGCTGCCACAGTCCCATTTTCTAACCATAACCCTGCGGCCTGCAGTTGGTGCACCTGGGTTTATATGGAGGAGGCCACTTTTCTTTCATCACACTGTTAACTTAAAAAATCAGGCCTCCTCTTTGCTCTGAAAGACAGTGCAGTCTATTTTGCTGCAGTGGTTCTTTTATGCCCCATCAGTTTTTTGCAGTGTGCGGTGCTTTCCTCCGCCCAGGAAGGTCTGCATATGCCCATCCATCTCACAGCAGTTTCCAAGTCCAGAGAGACCGTGCTTTGGCCCCGTGTGTGTGTTTGGCCCGGAAAGCCCCTTAAATCTTTGCTCATACATAAACGGAAGATTTATGTCCATTAGTAACCAACTGAAAGCCAGACCCTGCTGGAAGCAGGCTCTGCCTGTCTCCTGCATGTTATTTTTAACTCTGGTTTAAACAAACCAGGTGCAAGTTTTTCTCTGTTGGCTGGAATTTTCCCCTATATGGCATTGGCAGAAGTGGCATCTCCGAATCACTGTTCACACATGGGCACCTTCATCCAATGCCCCTTCCCGTGCTTGGCATGGAGGAAAGAACATCTTGGCTACCTCTCTTCAAAACCTGGCTATCCAGCAGGACTCTTCCTTCAGCAGCTTTGGCCAGTGAAGTGCCACGCAGCCAAATCCTCAGTATAGTTGACTCTCAGTCAATGTTCCCTCTAATTTTTCATAGGCTGTATGTGCAAAAAGTTTCTTTGTGTGCGCTAATATTAGCCCTGTTGAACTTTTTTGTGTGCACGGGTTTCATGTGGGTGCATGCGCACATGCACAGCTTAGAGGGAGCAGTGCCCTCAGTGGGTGCTGTTGATATGTGCAAGGAAGAGCAGGTGTCTTTTTTTTCCCCTCTGGGAGGCTGAAAAGACCATGTGCCTGGAAGTGTTTCTTTGACAAATCTGGGGGTGCCTCGTAACAGGTGAAGATGCGCAGGCGAATGTGCTTGGTTGGTTTTGAATTGGAGAGGGGAGACAGGCAGGTGTTCCAATAACTACCTAACAGCCTGCTCTTCAGTTGTTAAAATCTGGGTTGTCTGGGTGGGGCACTGAGCCCCTGAGTCAGTGCTGAGTGTTTCTGAACTTGTGGTTCATGTGGCTGGGAACGTTTCGATCAGAAGGCTGCTCGCTCCAGTGGGCACGGTTAGTCACCTTTCCATCCACCAGAATTGATGGCGGAGAGCTCAGGAAACAGTGCGGGGTACCCCCTTGTTTGGCAAGTCCGGCGCATTTCCCGTCGATGAAGAGAGTGCTCATCATGGTACATTTGCCCTGGCCCTTGGCAGTGGTAGGTGATGGCATAACCACACTTTCTATAAGTCTCGTGGTTGGAGAGAATGGGGCAGAGGGGAGAAACTGCTTTCAGAGGCCACAGAGGAAGCCTTCAACAGGGCCAGGATGACAACTCAGGATCTCTGTCTCCCATTCTCACTTCTCTGGTATGTGCTGTCCGTGTGTCCCTTTGTCCTGCCGTACCTGGAATAAGGTGCCTATTCCACACAGTCTTTGGCAGAGGTTCGTGTGTCTGTCTTGTGTGTGCTTGGAGTATCTGCCATGGCCCACGTCAGAGCAGAGTGCTGTGGGTGTGAAAGCCGGTGCCATGCAATGGAAACATTTCAAACAGCCCAGATAGGAGGCTTTTCCTAAAGACAAGCAGCCCCAGGCTGGCTGTGTCACTCCTGACCAGGTCCTTTCAAAGAACCAAGTGTAATTAGCTTGTGCTCTGTGTCCTGATTCCCCAGGGCCATAGGGTCGATCGGGGAAGCTCACAGAAATTTTCCACCTCCTACCGTGACCTCTCATCATCTCCAGCTGCCACCGTTGCCCTAGAAAGTGACCCACATCCCCCTCTATCCTGAGCAGCCTCCTGTACCTTTGTGCTTTCTTCCACAGATGCCTCCTATCCCTGTTCTCCAGGGATCTTCCTTTCTCAGTAAGTCCCTGCCTGCCCCCTTGGCATGCCAGCCTTGGCACTCACAGACAACACGTTCATCTGCAGTGGGGCCATACAGACAATGGTTCTTGGGAGGCGCCTCTGCCGTGCTGCAAACAGTGATGCATCATCTCTCCCCTGCTGTCTTCAGGCTTGTGCATTGGCAACGGCCAGAGCCATCGTGTGACCCATTGTTACCTCAGGACCGGCTGGAAAGCAAATGCCGGGGCTGCTCTCAGCAACCAAACAAAACCCTGGTGCAGCTGCTTTCTCACAGTGACTAGCAAACTGTGGCCTGAGTATCATGGGAAGGACTCATGCTGAGGCCTCCTAAAGGGCATTTTGAACATTTCTGCTCTCTTTTAACTTCTTTCTGAAGGGCAGAGAGGTCCTGAAAGCTTATTCCTGCTTGGTTCTGTCTCGTTAGACGTTCAGGTGCTGTCCGCTTGTCCTTCCGGGAGGACTCTGTGGGCAGCTGAAGAACAAGGTGAATTAGAGACTTTGTCAGTCTCCTGTGACCCCATAAGGAGGCTGTAACTGGATGGAATAGGATGAAACTGAGTGCAAATGTGTCTCAAATGGAGTATCAGGAAGATCCATAGACCCTTCTAAAGGTGTCCCCGGGGAAGGGGCCTGGCCGTGGTTCTCCATCATTGTACAACGTGGCATCGGTTGTGGGAGGAGTTTGCTCATACGACCTCTCCCAGGAGGTAGGCTCTCCAGCCAGTCTGCAAGTTCCCTTTGCAGCACCTGCCTGGAGCTCCAGGAGCCTTTGCTGTTTGTGTTAGTGAAGCGATGCTCTCTCTGCCACAGCAGCAAAGATACAGGCTGTCTCCACTGGTGCTCCAGACCCCAATGGTAGGACATAGCTGGGACCAGCAATTCCCCAGCTTTCCACAACATGAGCTCCATGAGGAAATGCGATCTCAGGCGATAGTGGGAGAGACAAATGACTTGCCACTGAGCTTGCTGGTATTTTAGTACATTGGTGGTGGGGAAGACTGAAACCTCCAAACAATTCCTCTCCAGCAACGCCCATAATGCAAGGAAGGAGCAAAAGCTACTCATGAGATCACTGATGGGCATAGGGAGATGGCACCCAGCAGGGGACGCAGGTCTACTTGGCTGGGTAACTGGAAAGCACCTGTGCATTTTATCATGTGATGCTTTTTGGTCTGGCTGTAAATGTGAAAAGCCATTGTTGGAGCACGTAGCGGGAGTTACTTGGGCCTGGCTTCCCATTAGCCAGGCAATAATGTGTGCAGAAGCTGTGTGGCCTGGGTATTTGGGGAATCTGCTGCTTGGGCTGCCATGTTCACAACCCTGAGGGGGCTTCAGAGGTCCCATGCTGTCCAGGCAGCTGGGACAGATTCAGTGCTCTGTATCACCACTGCATTGAGAGTGACACCGCGACTTGCACTGGGATCACACACACTTCCCTTCCCCTGTCCCCCAAAAAACAAAGCCCTGAAGCCTGGCACAAAGAAGGCATGCTTGGACTGATGGTGATCAGAGTCCACTGATCTTTGTTGGTTTCTGCCCAGCCTGACTGAACCAGTTCTGCGGTGGTTTGCTTTAAAGCAGTTTAGTCAATTTAGTCTGGCGGGCAGTGCCAGGGGAAAACCTAAATCAGGGAACTCTGTGCTATCCCCCAGTAAAGGCCAGAAGAGCAGAGACTTCCCCATGCACACGTTTTCCCATCTGTTCCTTGTCTCTGGACCTCTCTGCACAGGCTGGCCCTAAAGGGGTCAGTGTCGGCTTGAGGAGGATAGTTTCTGTGACTGAATGGCAGCTCGGTAGGACCTGGGGGATGCTATCCCCCCCAAAATCACTCCATAGAAGCCACTGATGGCAACGGGAGTCACTCGGTTGCTGCTTGCTCGAGTGACCTTCTGGTCCATGCCCTGGAGGGGAAAGCTCCATTGACAATTCACAGAGGACATTCGGGTCCCAGTAGCCACCGTTCATTGCCAGCGTCTTCAGGTGGATCCTATTTCCCCTTCCCTGCCTCCCGCCATGCTCTGCCCTGCTGTTTGAAATGCCAGCTGATCGGATGCCACAGAGATGAGACTTCATAAACCACGTGTAAGGGGCGGGTCGCAGCCCACAGCTCAGGACCTGATCCAGGGCTTGCAGAAAGCAGTGCTTTGGATCAGGCCCTAAATGAGAGCCAGGCTTGAACCGGAAACCGCAGCCGAAACACGCAGCAGTTTCCACCGGTAACTGTGTGGGCAGGCGAGGTCTCTTTCCCCAGATCCTGCACCTGCTGGCTGGCAGGGGGAGGCGCTCTGGTCGGAGCTGCATCCCAGTGGTGGCGGAGCGCAGGGCGGTTGGAAGGCCTTCTGGTGACTTCTATGCTCTTGGGTGTGCCCGTTTGTTGTGTGCTTAACCCTCTCCCTGTCTTCTCCGTGGCTGACCTAGCTTTTCTGACCCCATTTCTGACAGCTCTACGTGGGCGGGGCGTGCAAAGCAGACGAGAGAGGGCGCGAGCTCAACGCACGCTTACCGGCCGAGAACGGTGTCCAGAAGGTATTGCATGTCACTCGTGGTGTCCAGGGCAACGCTCAGGCAGTGGCTGCTTTCATTAATTTCTTTTCCATTGCAACGACCCAGCGGATGTCAGCAACGACTTCGGGCTCAAAAGGAGGGTGGCAGGGGATGGTTCGCCCATGGCTCAGCTCCCAGTTGCTAGCCAGGATCTCCCTGTACCGTCAGCTGGCGGGGAAAAGAGAGAGTGAGACGGAGCAGGATTTGGTCTTATTGAGCTCTCATTGGCTTGGAAGGAGGTTGCATATTCCCAGTGGAGGTGAAATTTTGTCCTTCCTTGCTTCTTCCCATCCCCAAGGCCTTTGCAGTGATTGGGGAAACTGAGGCAAAGTGCAGGAAAAACCCCAGTGACTGGAAATGGAGGGAGTGGATACCTGGAAGGCCCCTGACCAAACCACACAGCCTTGTCCTTCACCTGCCCTTCTAAAATTAATGTTGCCTGTGCACAGACCAGGACTAGATCTCCAAGCGGAGCTAACAGTTATTAGTGGGTGGGCTCCACCCCCTGTGGTACCCGAGCGCTCCCAACAGCCCTGTGAGAGAAACAGGCTGGTATTCTCAGCCCCCTTTGGCAGATGGGGAAACTGAGGCAGAGTGAGTAATGCATGGGATCTGGGAGAGCTGGGAATTAGTTTGAGTCATATTAAGGCTCGAAGAGCCCACCAGATCACCTGCTCAGACCCTGCGTATCATCAGCCACCCCCATCAGTGCCCCACACCCAGACTGAAATGAGTACAGAGTCTCTCAGCGAGCAGAGGCTAGCCCGTCGTGGGCCATGAGGATAGAATATTAGGGACCCAATGCACCAATGCCTGAGGCTGAGAGTTGCTTGCTGGAGTTTTATCTGTCATTTAATCCCCTGCCATTGCTGGTGGCATGACAGATATAACCCAGCAAATGACCAAAGGAAGCCGAAACCCCCCCCCAAGCAATCTGACCTGAACTGATCTCGGATCTCATGGGTCCAGGTCACCATGCGACCAATCTGCCTTGTCTCTTCCGAACAGCCCTTCAGTGCCTGCTTTGAAGCCATACCTTTGGGGACTGGGGTGGGTTTTAAGCCCTGGCGGTACAACAAAACTGGCCTCTGCAGTCTCCCATAGCCCTGGGACTAGAAGAGAAATAACCCAACATCTTCACCTTGCCGGTGGCTTTGCCAGTTTTTTTGAACCCCCTCTTAGCTTGAGGTAGCATCTTTAGTGAGCCAGATAGCCTAGGAAAGGGGCTGAGGTGCCCCATAGCCTGGAGAAAGAAAGCAGCAGGCTCTGGAGCAGTTATTTATTCTGATCTCTTCCCCCGTCCCTTTTAAAGACAGAGGATAGATTCGGAAGCTAAAATACAGGGGAGGAAACCACCATTCCCCCATGGAATGGGACCATTTGGACATCCCTCGTGCTGACATCCCTGGCTTGTGCACGGTGCGGGCTCTGTGGGAATGCGCCAATCGCTTGTGGGGTGTGTGTTTGCTGGTCTCCTGTCAGACACTCTGAATATGTCCCGGCTTGTCCATGGGCTGGACAGAAGGGTGCAGCCACCGGTGTTGATCCGAGAGCAGCTTTCGGTGAGGGCTTGCTGTCACGTACTTCTCAGCCTTCCAGCTGCATGGCAACAGGAGCCGGTGGGCAGGCTCCAGGGAGGTTTGAAAAAGGGGAATGTACGAAGTAACCAAAGCCCGTCAGGTTGCTGGCTGTCTAGCCAAAGGCCGTGAGACCGGCTGGGCACTTGGTTATTAAGAGGGAGTGACTTGCTGGTTCTGGCAGGTGCTGGGAATCCCTGACATCCAACGCAGCTGTAAGAGGCGATAGCCATACAATCATGTCCCTATCTCCTACGATCCTTCTTTGCATTAATATGCTCTTTGCAAATCTTAGGTAGAATTGGACGTCTTTTAAAATCCTCCCATTGCTCCCCTCAAACCGCTAACACATTGTAGGGCACCCGATCAGGAGTACATAGAGGAGAAAGGGTGTGAAATGAATTTTGGAGTCTGAGGAACACCCTGGTGCTGGCCAGCCTGTTGGGAGCTCTGCCCTTCCTCCTCAAATAAAGCCTTGAAGCCAGATGCCTGGGACCACTAACCAGGAGAAGCAATCCAGAGTGCGCACCAGATCTTCAGCTGGCATGAACAGGCTTTGCTGCACTGAGATCAGTGAGGTGCTGGAAGTTAACACCAGCTGGTCTAGGTGCCATGGGCTGCTCCGCACCTGGAGCTATTGAGTGATTTGGGGGGGTCTCTCCCCTCCTATTCCAAGGGCCCCCCTGCGTTAATGGCCTGGAGCAATCCTCCTGCAGCATGTGCTTACAAATACTCCCTCCTGGGTTGTAGCACCCTTTTTCCTGAATTCCCAGTCCGGCTGGTTTTTAAAGAGATTCTTTTCAGCAGTAGATGGAGCCTCCCCCACTTGCTGGCAGGTTCTGTCTTGTGTTCCCATTTTTCCCTTTCCTATCAGCTTGGTAGCTAGGGAACCGATAGAGGCTTTCAGAAGCCGGGGTCTGTGCTCTGGCACAGTCTGGCTGCCTTTGAAATTGCACAGCAACTTCCTAGAGAAGCCACTTGGCTTGTCCGTCCCTAAGAAGGGAGCAAAGATAATCTCCTAACAAAGGAAGGCGTGCCCAGCCGGATGGAACAGCTGAGAGGTATTAACAGCTGGTGGCTCACAATGCAATTTAATTATGTACCACTGTAAATCTCTGGAAACCAAGGGAGCCATAAAATGTTCTTTTTCTTTCCCTCCCTCTGGGTTCCTCATTGGTGTCTGGGAAAGCTTGGTGTTGATTTTATATTTCTTTGCACAGTACCGTTTGCAACATGCATGTGCATCCGGGGAGCAGGTTTGGGGATTTTCCCTGGGGAGCATCATGCCGAGGGGGTGTTTGAGAAACCTTCACGGAGTGCATAGCTCCACAGCAAACGAGTTAGTTGATGCTAAGCCCTCGCTGTCTTCCACCTTCACATGCTTCAGGGAAAGGGGATGGGAACAGTCTTAACCAGCTTGCCAGGTGACCTCTTGATCTGTTTGCCCCGCCAGTTCTCTGGTGCTTCAGGCCACTCAGAGCCCCCTTGGGAGTGAGCAGAGAAAGAGTTTGAGACCCTGAAAGTGGGTTCTTAGAGCATCACCCAGGTTGGATGTACAGGTGGGGAGAAACCCGCCCTCACTGATGTGGGTTTGCTTGATCTGTTCCACCCGGTTTTAGTAGGATCTTCTCTAATTCAGACCCTTCCCATCACCAGCTGCTTTCTCCTGCCAGCTCCTCCTTTCTGGGCCCTGTGTTTTGTTGAGCAGAGTTGCCTCCAGCAGCTGTGGCTTGGCCAGACTGCATTGTCGCTTCCTGTGCTGTTCGGTGCGGCTCCCCTTTCCATTGCCTCTTGGAGGAGGGGGGATGAGGGCTGGCTATAGTCGCTCCATCTTGCGGGTTACTTGGCTGCACCTGCCCCTCTTTCACAGGTCCTTGGGTGCCGCCTTCTGAGCACGCCTGGCTATTGCAGGGGCAGAAATAGTCTGAAAACTTAGAGCCCTGGAGATGGCCCACTCTCTCTCTTTGTTACCTGAAATATCTTGTCGGTCCTGGCCTGATGGGACAGTTAATAGATGCTCTCTTCCCCTCCCTCCACCCTCTCCTTGGTTCCAGCTGAATTTTTAAAGCGTAGACATTGTGTCCGGAGGCTGAAAGCTGAAGAGCACGTCTCAGCATCGGCGTGCCGCTGGCTGATTGGGATGGGGTGGGTCTGGTTGTTTTGATGGGATGGGCCAGGGGAGCTTATCACGACATAGTGACTGTGCCCCAGCTCCTGGAGAATAGAGAGGAGAACCCCAACCCAGACCCATTTGTAGTGATCAGGTATGCCCGTTTGCCCCTTACTCATCGTGTTGGTGATGCAGGGCCATTCTCTCCAGTTGTCACACATCTTGGATCTCAGGCCACAAACCTTCCTTCTGAGACTAACCTCAGAGTGGGGAACCACTCCTCTCCTCCACTGGCCAGTGGCTGGGATCCTGGCCCCACTGACATCAAACCTCCTTTAATGTCAGTCGGTGCAGAGTCCTCTCTGCCTGAACCATCATCTCACAGAGTGAGGGTGACCATGCCAGGAACCATCTGTGTTCCTGAAGGCAGCAGATTTATCTATCTCCATCTGCCCCTGTCTCTGCTATCCCCCTTCTGGCTCTAATTGGCATCACAGATTGAAAGAGCTGCATTTGTTTAGTCTGGAAAAGAGGAGACCGAGAGGGGACGTGGTAACAGTTTTCAAGTATCTGAGAGGTAGTCATGAGGAGGAGGGAGAAGAATTGTTCTTAACTGCCGATGATAGGACAAGAAGCAATGGGCTTAAATTACAGCAAGGGAGGTTTAGGTTGGACATTAGGGAAAATTACTCATCAGGGTGATTAACCACTGGAATAAGTTGCCTAGATGGCTTGTGGCCTCTCCATCACTGAAAGTGTTTAAGAGCAGGTGAGATGGGCACCTGTCAGGGATGGTTAAGAGGGTCCTTGGTCCTGCCATGCATACAGGGGGCTGGACTCGGTGACCTCTCATGGTCCCTTCCAGTTTCTGTGACAGAAGATGAGGGTTGGAAGGGACCCCAGCAGGTTGTCTAGTCCCACCACCTGCTCAAAGCAGAACCAACCCCACCTAAATCATCCATGGATACCCCTCCTTCTCGTCTACTTGGTGCTTTGCTATGTCCTCCTCAGACAACGCTTCACTTTCAAACCTCTCTTCTCGGGAAAGGACCAACCTGGGAATAGTCTCCTAAATAGCCCCCTAAGGGATCTCAGACCACAGCGGAGGCTGGATTAAAAGCACCCACATCATCTGTCCCACTCCTTGCTCTTCAGCTGTCTTCCATTCATCTAGCCCTCTAGGGCCCTTAAGCAGCCCCAAAGAAAACAGATCTGCCTTCAGGGGCAAGGCTGGATTGGACTGAATTTCTCTGCAAGGTAGAGCAGCAGATGAGAGCGGGGAGCAGAGAACATCACCACTCTGTGGTCGTCTCCCATACTGTCACCTCTGCCCAGGAGGAGAGCGTAGCTGGGCAGACACCATAGGTGATTCAGTGTGTAATCTCCCAAAGTGCAGGGCACACGATCTCAAATGAACAGTTCTCTCGCCAACCTGCAACCTTAAATTCACCTGTCAAGCCAGGGGTCAGCTGACAAATATCCATTCCCCAGGGTCAAAGGGAAATAAGACCTTCCCTTTCTGTTGGTCAGGTGGAAATGGAGACCTGTGCACTGTCTGGATCTCTCTCCTGTCTAATCATAGGCATCCTATAGTCTCCAATTACCTTGGTGGCTCTGGCTAATTAGGGGTTAATGGCTGGGGATGTTCAGAACCAGAGTGATCCAAACCACCCATGGCCACGGGTTTGTTCAGGGGTGATCCTGACTAAACTGGTGGATTTTCCCCATCTTTGGCCATCCCTTCTGCTTGATTTGAAGAGTGGACCAACCTGGCAGCTGAGCGGATTTTGAGAAGCCAGGATCACCGCCCGGCTGTCACTCACATTCTCTTCCATCTTTAGGTGTTCGACAGCAACTCAGATGCCATCACGGTTCATGCCATCAGAGTACTCACCTCCATCATGAGCAGTTCGCCGTCAGCCAAGGTAAGGAGCAGGGAGTTTTCCCCCCAAAGCCCCACTGTTCCTGTCGGTTGTAAGGATAGAGCAGTGGTGGAGTGGGGTGCATTGTGTAGGTGGACGGGGAAGTCATGTAGCCAAGAGGGTTGCACATGCTGGACATGGACTTGAGACCTGCATTCAAATCCTTTGCCACTGGCCCACCAGGGAACCTTGACCAAACCACTTCCCTGCTCTGTGCCTCAGTTTTCTCATCTGTAAAATGGAAATAATAATGACACTTGTCCTCCTTTGCCAAGCCCTTAGAGATTGGAGCATAAAAAGGGGTACATGTTGTTATGCAGTAATAGTATAGTAACTAGCTGTAACCCATCAAAAATGACAAGGGAAAATCAAAAGGGAATTTATGAAATATTTATTTTAACTGAATAGCTCTTTAATTACATTTTTTACAAAACTTCTACGGTCAGCTAAAATTTTTCCTTGGTAGTTCCTATCCTTCATGTAAACTTTCAGATTTTTATGGTTTCTTCCCCAAGTGAGCACCACAAACAATTGTCTGAAGAATCAGCGTGAAATATTGGAAATAGCTGAGGGCTTTATAATTCTGACAAGTTCCAAAGGGGCAGCCATGCCACCAGAGTGAACCATCCCTGGGTTTCACTAGTTGTTACTGTCCAGTTTTTAAATCCGCGGCCATTTCACCTTTATGAATTGCAATACAATAAGACATGTATCTGTGCCATGCCAAGACTCCTAGGCCATTGTTACGGCAGAGCAATTGGTTGAGTCTCCTCTGACCTACAGCGGCTTGTCACATGGCACACTTCACATCACGCACGCACATAGCAAATTAGGAGAGTTGACAGAAGGGCTCTTCCGAGCTACCTCATTAGGACCAGATTCTGCCACCCTTCCCAGGAGCCATGTTCCAGTCTGTGCATGCAGTAATCATTTTGCCCTAACCTGGAAGCCTTGCCAAGTAAGGTACTGCCCCAAGTGGGGATGACAAGCCGTTCTTCTTTTATACAATGGGAGCTGCTGCCAGTCCAAATGTCGAAGGGCCGGGGGGAAGCTGAAGCCAGACAAGTGGCTGCTTTAGTGAAAGTTCAGTCTGGGAACGAAAACTTCTGCTCACGGCTTGAATTTTCATCCCCCTTGCTGTTGGTTCTTGCTCCTTGCCTTTTGTGATCTCATTTACTGTGAGAGAGAGAAGAGCAGTACAAGCTAAAGGACAAGGTTGGCATGAGAACAGGTGGGGAGAAACCGGCCAGAAATAAACTTAGCCGGGGAATGAGGAGAAGGTTTCTAACCCTTGGAGGAATGAGGTCATGGAACAGCCTCCTAATAGGAGAAATGGGGCAAACAACCTAACTAATATGGAGTTGATGGGGTGGATAAATTTCTGAAGGGGATTCTGGGATGAGGGACTGTTTGTAGGCTGAGGCCCTAGGATTATATTGGAGGGAGTGAAGGATTCCTACACAATTCGTTGCTGCTGTTCACACTACCTTCGACATGGAGCCACACTTCCAGGTGGTTGCACAGGGCAGTGAAAGTCTTTGCTGTGTGTAAAGGCTCTGGCTGTGGGAAGCAGCGGGAAACTACACCGCTGGGGGGGTTGGGAACAGCAGTGTAGGTAGGAGAGGCCCTATTCGGGCATGAAGAGAGCCATGTAGGGTGCGTACCACGTGTGATTCTGCTGTGTCCGTATTCTGCTAGCCTGAGCCATGCTTTTCCTGCCCTGTATTTATAGCTCCCTTGGTGTCATTCAATGTACTCTGCAAAAGCTGTGAGTGTGCATTGAAGACAAACCTTCACTGGGTGGTTTTGGATGAATCGTTGCAGCTGGCTGTTTATTAACTCATTATTGGGCTTAGTTAATAGGAACATTTCCAGCAGATTGAGGGATGTGATTACTCCCTCTATTTGGCACTGGTGAGGCCATATTTGGAGTATTCTGTCCAGTTTTGGGTCCTCCACAATAAGAAGGAAGTGAACAAATTGGAGAGAGTTCAGAGATGGGCAACAAAAATGATGAGGGGCTGGGGTATGTGACTTACGTGATTTATGAGGAGAGGCTAAGGGAGCCAGGCTTGTTTAGCTTACCAAGGAGGAGAGAGGGAGATTTGATAGCAGCCTTTAACTACCTGAAGGGGGGTCCAGGGGGGACGGAGCTGGGCTGTTTCAGTGGCGCCAGATGACAGAGCCAGGAGCAGTGGTCTCAAGTTGCAGGGGGGGGTAGAGGTCTAGGTTGGACACTGGGCGAAACCTTTCGCTAGGAGGGTGGCGAAGCGCAGGAAGGAAGCGGTGGAATCTCAATCCTTACGTGTTTTTAAGGCCCAGCTCAACAAAGCCCTGGCAGGGATGATTTAGTTGGAGTTGGTCCTGCTTTGAGCAGGAGGTTGGACTAGATATCTCCAGGGCCCCCTTCCAACTCTCATCTTTTAGGATTATAGTTTGGTTATCAGGAAGTCAAATTAGCATTTGGGTTGGTTCGGTTTGGTTCCGGTTCAGTTGCATTCAGGTTAATTCCCAGTTCAAGCCAAAAGAAAATGTTAACTGTTGGGGTAACTGATGATTTTTGACCATTTATTTCCTTTTTAACTTTACATGAGTTTTCCCAATGATGTAAGAACCATTTGTTTGAGTGAACTAAAATAGCATCATCTAAAATTGGCTCTTCCATATTGGACCTCTGGAGGGAAGAAGTAGCTCTGAGTGGGGCAACTGGAGGACTTGTCCCATGTGTTCGGGACTGATTGAGGGAAGCATGTCTGTGGGGCAGAAGCTCTGGGGATCTATTAGCTTGTCCGTTGAGCTTGAAGAACTATTGTTAACTTCTTGGAGGGACCAGGGAACATCTCTGCAGGGGAGTGTCGGAGTGTGCGTCTGCAATGCCAACTGTTTTTATTTTATTGCTTTGTAGATGTAACCAGAGATGGTTCATGGTCACTGGGGGCAGAGAGCTCCCCAAGTTTCCGCAGCCCCCCGCTACTCTTGTGGGCTGGCCTATTCTCATGCTCATCTCACTGTGTGGGGGCAGGCCTGTTGGCTGTTTTCTTGTTTAACAACAAAAATAAGATCACAATAGCATTCTTTAACCAAAAAAAAAAAAAAAACCACAACAACAACTGAGGTTTTTAAGAAATGCCAGACCGTGTGTATGAACAGATAACCCCAATTTTTTCAGTTCCATTCTGGTTCAGTTGGTAGGATACAGTTCTGGTTCCACTTTAAGTTAAAGTATCGGTTCACACTGGTTCTGGTTCGACTCCGTCTTTCTCCTCTGCTTCGGATGCCCTGTGCTTGGGCAAATGAGGCTGTGGCATGCGCTAATGTGGGCACCCCTCTTGCTTCCAGGAGGTGTTCAAAGAGAGGATCGGCTACTCCCACTTGTTCGAAGTTCTCAAGAGCCAGAGCCAGCCCACCACCCGACTGCTTCAGGAGCTCTTGAATATGGTAAGGACCCAGCTGTGCGGCAGGGTGGCCCATGGCATTTCAATGGATCCTGGTCCCCAAATGGGATTGACGTGATGGGTGATGCCCCAGCACTGCGTGACTCTGTCCTCCACAACTTGGCCGGACCATGGCTATGGGCTTGTGCCAGTCCTGGCTTCAGTTCTTATTGCTTAAGACTCACCCAGGGCTGCTAGAGAGGGGGCAGACACCATGTGTTAACATGGGTTGTGGCCCAGCTGCTTTCTCATGGGCAGAAAGGTGAAGGCATGAAATGCAGCTTTTCTCACCGATCACAGTCCTTTGCTGATCCCTCTCCACTCCCCAGCACCGTGGTAGTGGTTCCCAGGGACTGACCGTAATACTTGGTGCTGCACATGCCCCCTTGGAGCCAGGTGGAAATTTGGCCCGTTCGAGAGTGACTGAATACATGCCAGTATGACTCCCCGCTCTGTCCCAGCTCATGTGCTAAATCAGCCCAACAGGGCACTGCAAATGTGTCCTTGTACTGAAGATTGAGGGCCTGGTAGGGGATGAAACTCCCAGCAAACACTCTGGTGTGGATCACGTCAGGAATCCTCGCCCTGGGTTGCTGGAGAAAAAGGGCTTTCCCATTTCTGGAATAGTCTTCCAGGGGGAGCAGTGGGGGCAAAAACCTAGCTAGCTTCAAAACGGAGCTTGATAAATTTATGGAGGGGATGGTCAGATGAGATGGCCTAGTTTAGCAATGGACTGGACTTTGGTGGATGTGCCAGTGGCCTGAGAAGGAAGGTTGCATGGGAGGGTTCTGAATTATTGCGGAGAATTGTTTCCTCGGCGTCTGGCCTAGAGAGTTTTGCCCACGTGCTCTGGGTTTAATGATCAACGTGTAGAGGTCAGGAAGGAATTTTCCCCCAGGGCAAATTGGCAAAAGCTCTGGGGTTTTTCCACCTTCTTCTGTAGCATGTGGCATGGCTCACTTGCTGGCGGATTCTCTGTACCTTGAAGTCTTTAAACCAGGATTCGAGGACTTTAATAACTTGGTTGTAGGTCAGCATTTATTACACGATTGGGTGGGTGAGGTTCTGTGGCCTGCATTGTACCAAGGTCAGACTAGATGATCATATTGGTCCCATCTGACCTTAAATCTATGAGTCTTTGTGAACACGACAGGTTTGGTTTTAAAATTGCAAGTGCAGGGAGCCCTGCCACCCAGTTCCATTAAATCAGGCCATTCCCTCATTTCCAGAGCGCCCTGAGGCCAAGGGGAGGTTGGGGTGGCCTGCGTGCCAAGGGCTGCTCTCCGAGCAGGTTTCCAGCATTCCCAGGCTCTGCGATGGAGGCTTCATTCAAGCAGCAGGTATCACTTCCGGTCAGGGAGATGTATCCACACGAGGCTCAAGCCACTACATGCTCTTCAAACAGGAGTGTGGTCATGGCGGGATGGGTTGGCTGGTCCTCGTATGATCCTGCCTAGCGATCTAGGTACATATTTCAGCTTCTAGTCTGTCCCACTGCCCAAGCTGCTGCAGCTGTGCTTCTGTTTTCAGTCCACTAGCTCAATCAAAGCGCACGTGTCCAGCCCGGCAGGAAGGACCATCACTAGCAGCAGAGGGGCTCGTAGACAGAGACCAAAGCCTTTTACAAAGGCAGCTAGGAATAGCTATACCCATTTTTCACAGATTAGACCGTTAAGAGCCATAGAGCAGCCCTAAGGTCACACGGCACATCCAGAAAGCTGGGAAAAGAACCCATCTCCTGCCGTCTAGCCCCTGCCCTGTCTGTGAGAGGGTGCTGCTCCCCATGGCATGAGCTAAAGATCCCGATACAATCAAATGAGGTCCCTGATGCTATCAGGTCTGTTTCACCTGCTAGCTTGTCTCTGGGTGAAGCGTGTCAGGCACAGCCCTTGATTTTCTCTGTAGAGATCAGGGTCAAGATTTCTCTGCCTTCCAGGGAAGATACCCAATTACTCTAGGTCCCATGGGAGGAGAAGTTTTGCAAGGTGAGTTATTTCCCTTAATTAGCTTGTCAGCTTAAGACAATTGGAGATGCAGAGGAAAGGAAGTAGGCAGAAGATGCCTTGACACTAAGGCACCAGGGTTCTGGTGTTAGAAATACAAAAAATTATTTCTCCATTGTCTCTGCTGCAGTATTGGCTTCCTGGCAAGCAGTGACATCATCTGCATTGCCTGGCCTCCTCACAATCAACCGTGATGTCACAGAGCTGGGTACAGACTGACTAAACCACACGGGGCCTATGGCACTAGGGAAATGGTGGTAAAAAGGATCAAAGTCTGGGGGGAAGGAGAGCAATGAAGAGCTTTCTACCATGAGTGCTGCAGAGGAGGTTTGTACAGTGCCTAGAGGAACGGGATCCCATTCCAGAATGGGGACCCCTAGCACAAATGATAAATAAGTGGGCACAGCTGAGAAACCAGCAAAGCCATTTCCCTGCCTTCAGGAGGACTCCAGAGGTGAAATTCTGGCGCATTCACAGCCTGTTATTTCTAAGGATCACTGGTTTCTCTCTCATCCTTACATCCACATATCCATCCTCACAGCCTGGCTCCAAGTCAGATCTTATTACTCACCTGGGGAGAGGGTGCACATGGGTGCTGGGCGTTTCAGCTCCGTCGCTTGGCACAAGGGCTGGGGTTTCTTAATTGTCTGACAAAATTTCCACAGTGGATCTGGAGGGAAATTCTTCACTAATCCAGTTCCCTCTACTCCGTAACAGCCCGTGGGTAGGTTGTCTGCCGGAATTGAACCGAGGACTGAATGACCTTTAGTGCCTGGTCACATTTCCAGTAGAATGACGGCAGCAGCCAGCTCGAAACTCCATCCGTGGCCCAAACCCCACCAAGAGCGTCAGCCCTGTGTCCCGCAGTGGTGGCTGGGGTTGGGAGGTGCTGTTTCTGCAGCACATGATGAGCGAGGTCTGGTGGTGCTTTCCACCCTGACCTCTGAGCTAGAGGAAAAGCCCCCTCTCAATACACATCCCTGTCCTTTCCCTCCACTGCTGTTATTACTTTCCTTGAGACACACATGCCTGTGGCCTTGTGTCAGGCTGAGTGGAGTCGCACACACATGGCACGTTCACCATGGTTTGGGATGCCCCGAGCTGCCCACCGGGACCCCAAGTGCCACTGGTGCAGGAGGTTGGCAGATGGGGAGACTGGTGACCTTGGTCTGGGTAAGTGATGGGCAGGCTGTGGAGCGGAGGGACGTGATCGTGCGGCTCTTGTATCCCCCAGGCAGTGGAAGGGGACCACAGCGCCTTCCCCACCCGCCCCATCTGCAACGAGCAGCCGCTGCTGATGCTTGTCGCCTGGCTCCCTGAGCTGAAGTCGGGGGACCTACAGGTGTTCCTCTCCGACTGGCTGAAGCAGATCTGCGACGCTTCTCTGCCCAGCCGCATGACATGCGTCAAGGCAGGGATGGTCAGCTGCCTCCTGGACACCCTGCGCACTGAGCTGGAGCTGGACAGGAAATGCTCCGAAAACCTCATCTACCTTCTGCAAGTGCTGGGGAGCCTCTCCATCCAGCCGGGGGAGCTCCGCCAGCTGCTCAGACTGCTCCGGACCGAGCCTGGCCAGGGGTCCCATGCTTACACCACACAGGTCATCCGTGCTCTCTCCGGCATGGCGAGGAAGGACCGGGCTGAGAGGGCGCTGCAGTACTTTGACCTGACACCAAGCATGGCGGGAATTATGGTGCCAGCCATCCAGAAATGGCCTGGGAATGGCTTTGCCTTCCATGCCTGGGTCTGTCTGAACGAAGAGCCCGGGGAAGTTCTGGGTGTGGCTACGAGGCGGAAGCGGAAACAGTTGTACAGGTAGGAAGGGTGTGTTTGAGTGAGAGAAGGTGTAGCCTACCTCTTTCCTTTCCTTTTGGAAGGGGTTCCCATCGTAGGTCCGTGGATTTTGCAAACCGGCAAGCCAACCAGTTTTAAAAACTGCAGTTTGTTTCCCTAACGGTTTTATTTGGCTGGTTCTAATTAGTGTGGTGACTGAGTCATGACTGCAGTATGCTTTGCAGACATGCTGCATTGCCCAGACCCTAGGGCCTGGCCACAGCAACAGCAGTTTGTGTTGGCAAGCATCAGTTGCCGCAGTGCAGGACCACCACGCCTGTATTTCCTGTCGCGGTCCAGCCAGGGTACTTGCTCTAGGCTCCCAACTCTTCAGCTGTCGCTGCTGGTGGTGGAGACCTGCGTCTCTTTCAGTGGGCTTTTTCTGAGCTTACGCTGTGATATCCCCAGTAGGGCAGATGGCCTGAACATACCAACATCTGCGCTTTGCTTTCTCTTTAAAGTATGTGGCTAGTGGCTAGCTGTCCCACTCAACCCAGTGTAAGCAAGCACATTTATTCTCCAGATGTAAGCATTGCAGAGAAAACTGATGGAGCACAAGGTAATATGCCTCCAGAGATCACCCATCACTCTCATGGGCCTCAAGTCCATCCGCAGCTCCCAGGAATGACGGGAGTTCCCTCGGACAAATTCCTGCATTTTTTGCTAAATCAGAAAGCAGGCTCAGGGTCCCTTTACACCAGGGGTCTCAAACTCAAATCACCATGAGGGCCGCGTGAGGACTAGTATGTTAGCCTTAGGGCCGCATCACAGAAACCTTTCCATACAACAATATTGCAAATATTAGTAATGATGGTGTCTTCGCGGGCTGCAGGAAATAGCTGTAGGGGCCACATGCGGCCCACAGGCTGCATGTTTGAGACCCCAGGCTATTTATCCAGAAGTCCTTAATTTGTCTGGTTTTACAAATCTAGTTTCATCTAGTTCATGCAGGCTTCCCTGAAAGATAACTGTTGAGGATTGGGGGCGAAGGCTGCAACCTGCCTGATTTGCCTGAATCTCCCCCACCCACCCCATTGCGCAGAGGCGCTGCAGTATCCCTCTCCTCCCCCACCAGGTAGAACCGCACAGTCAAATCTAACCATCCATTTAAAACAGTGGACGCCGCAGAGACCGCACATGGTTGCGATCTTTGTCACAACTCCCTCATAAAGTGGATACGTATGGTGTTGGCCCACGATACTACACGCACTTAATACTGTATGGTTTTCCGAGGGCTTTTCAGGAAATCGCCTGCCTGTCACAGCAGTGAGAGTTCCTGTTGCCCTTGTGCATCCAGTCACTTGCTCTTACATTAGCGACGTCACCTGAATTCTTGTGGTGCTCACGCAGCTCTGGGTGGTGGATCCAGAGTCTAGCCTGACTCAGAGATGCTCAGAGTAATAAGCAAGGGGAAGGATGGTCTAGTGGTTAGACTGGCTGGGACTCAATAGATCTGGGTTCAAGCTGCGCACAGTTGTTAGCTAAGTTCCAGCTCTTGTCCGTTAAACCCAGGCAGCCCAAGTGCTGACCGTGTGGGTACACAGCACAACTTGGGGCAGAATCTGAAGACCACGGTGTTGCAGATTTAATTTGGAGGCTGATCCTTTTTATTGATGGTGATGTATGGGGTGAGAAGAATCCAGGTTGGCTGTCAGGGGCCCAGGATGGAGTAAAACCACATTTTGGTAGGGAAACAGGCTTCCCTGGGGTACTCATCAGCTTTGTGCAATCAAAGCTAGACTGGTCCCTACCACCCAGCGAGTCTTGGACGCTCCATGCATCCAAGGCAGGGAATGTCCCTCTACTCTTAAATCTCATTCTGAACTCAGTATGTAGGCGTCCTAGGGGAAATGCTAAGAACCAATGTGGTGTGTCTCCCTTGCATCCTTCCGTTCCACTTCCTGTTCTGTGTCTCAGTCATCTTTGCTTTACATCGAGCTTGGTGCCTGGCTCCAACCTTCCCCTTTTTCAAAACCAACGAGAGTCCTGTGGCACCTTATAAACTAACAGATTTCTGCGGGCATAAGCCTTTGTCAGCTCCAACCCACTTCATCTTTTTATCATTTCTCATCCCTCAGTTGACGCACCCACCCCAAATAGTCTGCCGGAGTTTGACTAACACAGCTATCCCTTTGGAAAATAGCAGAGTTCTCACTGTCAATGTGACTGTTCTTCAGGTTTTTCCCTCCTGTGCAGTATTCGTTCATATGCCTCCCACAAGGGTCTCTTCCACTTTCTCACTGTGCTCTCCAGTGCCTCGAGTTGGCCCCTAACACCCAAGTCACCATTCTCTCCCCACACCTTGTGATTTCCCTTCTAGCTTTTTCACGGCCAGCGGCACAGGCTTCGAGGCATTCTTCACAGCGGACGGGATGCTGGTGGTGGCAGTGTGCACCAAGAAGGAGTACATGACGGTGGCACTCCCAAAGTTCGGCTTCAATGACTCTGCATGGGTGAGTAGATCCCTTTACACTGGGATGGGCAAGCCCTTTTCCTTCCAGCTAATCCAGGCCCATCCACTGGCCTCTCCAGGTGTTTGCCACAAGGCCGCAGGAAGATTTAGGACTAACAATTTCCATGATTCACCTGGGCCCAACAGCATGGGGTCAGCCTATCCCTCGACGTGTGACTTTGGTCTGTCCAATTGGTAGTGTCCACCCTGCTTAAAAACTAGCCCCAGCAGTACCAGGGAATTCTGCACTTTGCCCTTTTCCTGAATTTCTTCTAAATCTATAGGCTGTTACTGTCCTACAGCGATCCTCTGCTCTGTGGTTACAGTGATGGGTTTTGCCCTGAGCTCTTTCATCATGAGGGGCCCCTCTAAATCCCCCAAAATTGAGGCCCATGCTTTCAAACATGGGTGCAGCACCTGATATGAATACAATGTGTTGGCCAAGATGCAGCCAGCTATGGTTGTGCTAAGGGCTGCACATTCTTGGAGTGAGAAACAATCCCTGTTGTAAAGATCTGATAGTCCAAACGCCCCCAGGGTAGGAGGGGAAGTGACTGGCCCAAGGCACACAACAGATCAGCTGCAGAATCAGGAACAGAATCTGGGTGTCCTGAGTCCATGCCTCCCTCTGCCAGACCATACTTCGGGCTGGTGTCAGTTGGGGAAGAGACCCAGAAGTGTGCAATTGAGGCAGTCATAGTCTGGTGTCTTTTCAGCTTATCCCTCAAGGCAGCAGAGCCCAGTTGGCTTCCTTGCTGTTTAAGTTTGAGGCCTTGCTGAAAGCCACCCAGAGGAAGATGCAGGACTGGGTTCAAAATGGAACTGGAGAAATACATGGAGAAGTCTCCAGCAGTGACTGTTGGCAAAGCTGCTAAGGATGCAGCCCCATATGTGGGGCAGTCCTGAACCTTGGACTCCCAGAAGCTATGGGGCAGGCGGGAGGATCTCTCCACGGGAACCATGCAGAGCAGGGCAGCTGTGAAGCTCTGGTACTGGCCGCTGTGGAAACTAGATGGACCATTGCTTGGACCCAGCGTGGTCAGTCTCATGTTCTTGAGCTCTCCTGACGCCCACTGCCTTCACCAGGAGCTCCAGGAACTGCAACCATAGGCTAGCAAAATCTGTCTGGAATAAACTCAGCTGCCATGTTGGGTCTTCCTTGAAAACAAGCAGCTGACTGTGGCCTTCGCAGTCACGGCTGCTCCAGGAAGGACCACTGCATCTGTACCGACTTGTGCCATGAGCATTTGTCTGACAGCTGCTCGCCCGCTGACCTGGATTAAGCAGACCAGCGCTTGCGTGGGAGACTTTGGAGAGCCCCTAGTGCCTGAGCAAGCAGCGGGTGGTGCTACGATTCAGTGGCCTCGCATGGCGCTGGCTTTGGGGCTGCTGGACCAAAGATAGCCAACCCTGAACTGATGGCACCTTTCCCAAGTTCCAGCTGGCTTTCCAGCCCCGTCTGCCTTGCCACGTTCCTCTGGCAGTCTCCATGGGGTACAATATGTTTTGCTCCTTGCTCCGTCGTGCTGGGGAGCATTTGACTGGCACAGCCCACCTGGGGGAGTCTGTCTATTCTGCCACCGCAGCCTGGAGAAGACAGACCTTCCTCTAGCTGAAAGCTGCTGTTACCAAGCTTGTCACGGGTCCTGCACTGCCCCAATTCCAGGAGGAGATGGCTTGGCTCACTGGTCTGGTTGGGGAGAGTCCTGGAGAAGGGAGCCAGGCGCTCTGTGTGTTGGCATTTGGAAGATGGACTGAGCGTAGCAGAGGCCTCTGCTTGCAGTCGGTTGGGATCGGGCTGTGTCATTTGGGAAGGAGCCAGGGGTGGCGGGGAGGGGACGGGGCAGCGTCGAAGCTGCTGCTTGGCTGTTGGTGCTCACTGACACTCCCCTGCCTTGCTCTCATCCCCAGCACTGCATCGACATCATCCACATCACTGGCCGCCGGCCCTTCGGCCAGAACCTGGTGAACATCTACACGGACGGGCAGCTGCGGCAGGTGGCTCAGCTGCGTTTTCCTTCCCTCAGTGAGGTAACGTTGGGGGACCGCTGCCTTGTTCCCATCCCACCCCTCACTACTTTCCTGTATCAGGCCACTCCCCTCCTGTGTGACCCAGGCAGATCCTGCTCTGTTCTGCTGCTCCCCTGCCTCTCCATTACTGACTTCGGGAATGCTGGACAGCCTGGTGGCCATGCCAGTTCAATAACATAGTCCTTCTCCGCATGGCTCCTGGCCGAGGATCTTGCAATGCTGGGGACATTCCAGTGAGGTGAGGTTTAACCTGCGCCTGCATTAGGCAAGCGTCCTGGCCTCCATTCTCAGGAGACTGTTAAACACAAGGGCACATGAACATGGTTGCAGGCTGAAATTTCCAGCTTCTCAATTCTATGTTCTGACCCTCAGCTGGGTTTCTCTTGGGCCTCTCCCCTCTTCATGTCTCCTCCGTTGTGCATCTGGAAGGTGTTCGCTATGGAGGGACTTGGAGACCATGCTAAGGGGCCATACAAGTAGCTAGCCAGACTCCTCTATTCCTGGGTTTCTGTTGATTACCAGCTTTTATCCTGGTGACTTCTTAGCCCTGCAGAAGCAGCAGCTGAGAAAGGGGCACATCTGCCGTCATGCAATGGTGGGATGAAAGGCTGCTGATAAGCGTTTGTTCAGATAAGCAGCTAACTCTCAATGCTGGGGAAACAGGAACTTTCAACGGCACACCTGGGGGAGAGTTTAGTGGATGGTGAGATCTGGGCAAATCTCAGCAGCCTGGGTATGCGGTGCGAGGCTTGTGTGCAAATCTACCTGCTGTGGTCAGATCACAAAATCCTAAAAGATGAGGGTTGGTAGGGATGTCAGGAGGTGTCTAGTCCAGTAGTTTTCAAACCACAAGTTGCGACCCAGTACTGGGACACAGACCCTCAGCTACTAGCTCACAGACCCTCTCCGCAGCATGTCTGGGAACTCATTGCCCAACTGCCTGCAAGCATAAAAAACTGCTTGAAGCTGTCCCTCTCTGCAGAGTGCCTGGAGATGGGTCCCAAGACACACCATGTAAAGAGACTTCCCGGTACGTCCCCCCTCCACAGTGTACCTGGGGATCTGTTCCCAGGGACGCTTTGGAAAAAAGCCGCGTGGAATGGCCCCTCTTCACAACATACATGGGGACACCTCCCCGCCCCGCAGCTGAAAGAAGCCACCTGAGTGGTATGCCTGGGGACCCCCCCTCCAGCCATGGCCCCCACCAATTTTCCACCGGTGGCCACTTTTTTTCAACAAAGGGAGCCGTCTCACAGCAGAGGGAATAGGTAGGAGGGAACAGCATGGGGATTGGTAAAGGTTGCTGACCCCTGGACCAGGGCTGGGTCATGGGCATAAATGATTTTTTTTCAACTGGATCACAAGAAAATAAGATTGAAGACCACTATTGTAGTCCACCCCCCTGCTCAAAGCAGGACCAACCCCAACGAATTCTTCCCAGCCAAGGCTCTGTTAAGCTGCAACTTAAAAACCTTTAAGGGTGTAAATTCCACCACCTCCCTTGGTAACCCAACCCTGTGCTTCACCATCCTCGTACTGGAAAAGTTTTTCCTAATATCCAGCCTAGACCACCACCACTCCCCCTACACACACAGCTTGAGCCCACTGCTCCTTGCTCTGTATCTTCCACCTCTGAGAACAAGTTAGATATATCCTCCCGTAGAGCCTCCTTTCAGGTTGTTAAAGGCTGATGTTGAAACCTCCTCCTCCTCCTCTCATGCACCAGCCCAGTTCCTTCAGCCTCTGCTCATAAATTGTGCACTTCAGCCCCTAATCATTTTTCTTGCCCTCCACTGTGCTGGGCTCTCCACTTTCTCTGCGTCCTTCCTGTACTGGGGGGCCCAAAGCTGGACACACTATCTGAACTCTCATTTCTTTCCTGACTGTAGAGTACTTGGGGTGAAAACCAGGCCCCATTGAAGTCAATGGCAAAACTCATCTGGACTGCATGAGGGCAGGGTAGGGCTTTTACCCATGGTCATTAGTTCGTGTCTTCTCTGGCCCTTATCCCACAACGAGAAGAGCATGCAGATTGTGGGAGACAGAGGCTCTGCTCTTACACTTGAGGTCTGCAGGGCCAGGGAACAGGAACAGTGCTACCGTTTTTGGTGCCTCCCCCTCGCAATCTCAGCAGATGCCGGTGCATGCCGCAATGGCGTGCTCCCCATTTTGGTGCCCCTCAAGCGTCAGCACCCCCCTGTAGTGGTTACCAGGCTTACCGCATTGCACCAGCCCTGCCAGGGAAGGTTACCTGAGCCCAATTTAGCAAAGCCTCCGGTCTTAGAAGAGCACTCTTTGGTGCATTGAGTAAGTGCCAGGCAGAGCTGAGACCTTGCTGAGTAGTTTTATCCCCATCTGAGTTGAGAGGGTGCATCTGTGTGTGCGCGTGAGAGGGAGAGAGATCAAGGTGAGGTTGTGGGGAGGTTGTCAGATAAAGGTCAAATCTGCAGGGTCTAACTTTGAGAATCTGTAAGTCAGCAATGGGGGGATGCCTTGAAACAGCGATACCAGAATACAGAGCCCCAGGGTGCTGGTGTCTGAGCCATAACATTTGGAGGTACCTTTCTGTCCTAGGTCAGGACCTCATCACCATTCAGTGCCGTAAGCCTGTTTGGGCTGCCCAGCTTGACCATGGCCCCTTATTGCTTGGGAGAGACTCTGGTCTCGTGTCCCATCGGGCGCTGCTCACTGTGGTCATTCCCGGGGGATCAGTGGAGGGAGGTTCCTGGTGCAAGACCAGGGCTCCAGAGCGGGGAGAGGACAGCAGACCTGCCGATCGTGTTTTTAAATGACCACACTTGCTGTTTACATTCGCACCAGGAGAGGCTACCTGCGCCCAGATGCCTGGTGCACTAGGCGCTGTATAACCAGAAAGCCCCTATCTTCAATTGCTCTCAGTCTAGATGCAAGACAAAGGAGATGGGAGGAGCCACGTTACCCTCCTCACCCTCCATTCAATCGCCCCCATCTCTCTCTTTTCAGTCATTCACCTCGTGTTGCATCGGCTCCGCAGGCCACCGGACGACGACCACCTCCACGGGCTACCCCACTCCTGTCCAGTTGCCGGACCTGGCCTTCCCCTCCCATCCCTCCCTCAGCCGCTCCCAGTCCTTCCCTGCTTCGTTGCCTCCACGCTCTTCAACCCCGGAGACTGCTCAGTTCCCCAGTGAAGGCCAGGTGTCTACAATGGTGGCTGGGAGTCAAGACACGGAGTGGGGGACCCCTACGTCCCTTGAGGGGCATCTGGGGTCGGTGTCCATATTCTACGAAGCCCTCCAGCAAAACCAGGTCAAGGTGCTTTTCTCCTCAGGTAGGTTCTGCATCTCAAAGGGACAATCCCATGCGGGGCTTGTGGGCAGCCCGGTTAGGGGCTGGGCTCTGGTAGCCGGGATCTCTTGGCCCTGACTATGCGAGGTCAGAGCAGCGGGAGCCAGGTTCTGGCCGAATAGCGATGGGAAGAGAGAACAGCAGAAAACAAGCAACCGTTGGGATCCGGAGCATGCCAAGAAATTTGTGAGGGGCTGCCCCTGTCAGCGTGGCCGGGGATTGCGGCACATACATCCCCGAGGCATGGGCGGACCAAGCCAGGCAGTGACTCCAGAGCCCGGGTATGGTAGTCGGTGACATGGGGCCAACCGATGTGTATAACTGCACGGGTCCGGCTGCAGGATGTATTTCCATGGCCTGAATGGGGTCATACACCAGACAGCGCTCCCGTCACCAGCACCGCAGAGCTTGATGGGTTCTCCAGTCAACACAGATGGGGCGAGGGCAAGAGGTGTGGGAAGTCACCATGTCCCTATTATGCGGGGCAGGAGGAGCGGAGCTGCCAGCCAGTGTTTGCTGGTGGGGGCTTTCAGGAACAGGTCAGGGTCTTTCCAGGCCCTGGCCAGAGGAGGTGGCTCCAGAGCCTGGAGATGGGCCCAGCTCTGCCGTCCGAACGTCACTGGCCTGCAGGTCACTGTCTCACAGACTCCAGGTCTAATCGGACAGGGAGAGCCGTGCTGGCCTCTGCTCTCATTAGAGGGGAAAATGTGACCTTGGCCAGCTCAGCAACGCGTTTGAGCCCACCGTGCCCATCTGCTCACGAACCCCGCTCACCGTTCCCTCCCTCCCCGCAGGACCGAACGTCACGTTGCCACTCAAGCCAGAAGGCGACTTCCTAGAGATCAGCAGCAAGCTGCTGCTTTGCTACATGCCCCAGGTAAGGCGAGACCCTCATCTGCCCTGGGCTGTCGAGGGATTGGCACAGCCAGTGTTGCTGGAGAGGGTGGGATCGCCGAGCCACGTTCACACAGGCTGCTTCGGGGCTGAAGTGCACTGCACTGAGTGGGGCGCACTGGCTGGCTGGCTCTGCAGAGAGGCTGGGAGTTTGTGGGGGGACTGGACAGGGGATATGTTACAGAGGTGAGGGGATATATCCGTATGGTTTGCTTCCCGGGGGGTGACCAGCTCTGCATGCAATCACCAGTCACACAGGCTGCCCTGTTGCATGGTGGTTGCTTTAAACATCTTTGGGACCTTCCTTATTAGGGAAGTGGCTGATCCTCCCCTCTGGCTGGTCACTGTGCTGCTGTCATGGCAGGAAAAAAAGTGTCACTGGGGAGGGTTCCCATAGCCAGGGAGGCATGGCCTCCCCCCAAGCATCTGCTCTGTCTGTGGCTCAGAAGAGACCTGCCCATGGGAAGCCTCTGAGGGTCAGGAGATGTCAGCCATTTCCTGTAGCAAACACCCAGCCCTTTTGCAACTAGATCCTTCCACCTCCACCGTGTGCGGAGAGCAGGGTTATGACACTTGTCACCGACCAGCAAAGTCCCCACCTTCCTGGTCTGCAAGTTGAGGACAAGCAACTCAGCAGTCATCTGAGGTTGCTGTTTGCAACAAGCGCTTTCCTATGCGGGAACGAAGGCCAAGACCATTGAACTGTCTCTGTGCTAAAGCTCTTGGGTTGCTGTCCAGTGGGTCTTCACTGCAGGGGATGGGTTTAGTTTAGATTTTGATCTCCAGTCAGTGTGGAGTGGTGAATCCTCGGGGCTGCCATGACTGGTTCTGCTGTTTTGGTGGGACCCAGCTTTTACTCTCCCTCCAGGTTGGTGAAGCAGCATTTGTGCACCATGTTATGACACACAAGCAGGAGTCCCTTCCCCAGAACTGAGCACATGGCCTGCTCTTGAACTGTCTCAGGATTAAGCTAGTCCTGGGACATCAGTCTGACCCCCCTGGAGCCATGCTTTGACCAACTGGGAAAGCTTTCCTTTAACTAGATGTCTGCAGCAGCCACTGTGGCTCCTGCGGGGAAGGATTGTGCAGGCGGATTACAGCATTACGCCCCTGTCCTGAGCTTCCCAGTGCACTTTATGGGTTCATACCACGGCCTGAGTGTGTGGCGTTTCCCATGGGTGTGCTCACAAGTGCTAGTGACTGTCAGGGCACTCGGTGAAATAGCCCCTGGCGTGAAGATGTCACAGTTGAAACAGACGAGGTTGTAGTCGTCCCCATTTTAAACAGGCTTGGAGCATCCAAATGAGTGGCCCAAAATCATTCAGGATGCTTGTGATGAAGCTGACGTTCTGGTGTCCTATCCCATGCCCCGCAGCCACCTTTTCCCTCATCTCACCTCGCTTCTCTCTGTCTGGGGTGATGGCTTATGCCAGGGCAGGGAGCGCCTGTGTTTGGAACCTGTTCGTGTGGCCTTCCTGCAAACTAAAGACCTGCCATTCCCTTGTTCTCTTGTAGGCTTGCAAAAATAACATCTGCTTGGACCTCTCTCCAAACCATTTTTTTGATGGGAGACTTACTGGACACAAAGTGGTGAACTGGGACATCAAGGTATGGGTCTGCCTCTTGCTGTCCCCTGGCTTTTGTAATTGGTGGGTGCTGGGGCAGTGAGGTCTGGATTCAGTGGGAAAGGATGTCTCAGCTACCTGAGACCACCAGGAACTGACGCTTCCTACAGCGCTAATTGGAGTCAATGCGTCGTCAGGTTGTCAGACAGCCACAGGGGTTAGATCCCCCAGTTCGTCTTCCCTACTGGACGTGTAAGCAAGTGGAGTTCAGTCTGCTTTGAGATCTCCTACACCGAGGTTTACGAGATTTCACCGCCAAGGAAATTTTCCTGATCTTTAGCCTGTATCTAGCTTTTCTTAATCCCATGCCCATTGACTCCTATCTTCTCTCCCTGCATTTCCCATAGGTAATTCCCCTTTGCGGCTCCTGCCCTACAAATATCCATAGGGATCCCATTACCCTTACGGCTCAGCCAGGTTCAGTGTATTTAATTCTCTTACCCTGTGGCCTTCAGCTCCCAGATGATTTTCCTTTCTTGTCTCTAAATCACTACAAAACGACTGACAAACTGGGGAGACACTTAAATGTTGTGTCACAGGATCCTGTCTCTGGACGGCACAGACTGCCAGTGAATTGCAACCCTGGGTGCCTGTATGAAAGGCATGTTACTGAATGTATGGCCAGACTCACTGCGCAGCTCCCATGCACGGTGCAAACATTATCACTATTGCAACACTGCTCCAGGACAGCAACCAGCCAACTATTCCCAATGGCTTTTTTAAGACAGATTGCCCAGAGGTTACAGAAATCATCCTGTTATTTGCTTTGAGGTTCTAACAAGCTTTCAGTGCCCTAGGCCATTCAGCTTCAACAGAAATTATTTTCTTCTCATACTTCTACTAAGAACTAGTCCCACCAAGGTCAATAGAGTTAAAGTGGTGATGAGGAGTCAGGCACAGCGAATAAGAGAGACAGAGACAGAGACATTTTTTGCACTGCTAAACCGCCATTGCCATGGGGAGCTTTGCCCTGGCTGCAGGGAGTTGCGACAGGCTGTCTTGCTGACTCCTGGAAGCGATCCCCTTGCCTGAGTAGACGTGTTCTTGTAGTGTCTTTCTGGCTCGAGTCTTGCATGCTGTTTCTCACCCTAGCACCCCCCTATAAGAGGCAGTGTCAGCACTTCCAGGAGGGCAGGTCGTGGTCTGACGAGGACCGCAACGCAGTGTTGGCGCTCAGTGTAGCTCTCTTTCTTCTCTTGCAGGACGTGGTGAACTGTGTTGGTGGGATGGGGGTGCTCTTCCCCCTGCTGGAACAAGTGGCGGCCAAGAAAAAAGAACCAGAGGACAATCAGGAAACCCAGGACCTAGTTGGGCCAGAGCTGACATCCTCGCGGAATCGCCAAGGCATGCTCATCCCCCTGGGCAAGCCTTCAGGTGAGCACAGCTTCGGCACAGTGATGCTGGGGATGGGAGTCCACTTCCCTCGTAGACCGGTGGAGCCCTGAACTTCATCTGGGCTAGGGACCTGCCGTTGCCTTGGTCCCAGTTGAATGGCCCTTCCTGTCCCATCCTGCAGAGGGCCGGCTGGAAAGGAACAGCGTGGCTGCATTTCTGCTTCTGATCAAGAACTTTATCCAACATCACCCTGTGAACCAGGAGAGCTTGGTGCAGTCCCATGGGCCAGCAATCATCGGAGCCCTCCTGCAGAAGGTAAAAGATGGCCAGGGCCAAAGCAGTTGGTCCCCTAGAGTAGCTAAACAAGGTGGAGCCTGGCACCTGATGCTTTTCAGACAGCAATTTAATTAATTGCATGCCTCTGGAAAAGAGAACTTCAGAGCAGAAAATGCACGTATAGCCATGCGGTGGAGTGTGGACTCAAGCACACTGGTGGCTTAACCTGAGAGGTGTCAGAAAAGGGGAGAGTGTTTTGTCCATGGACGTTGTTGGGACCCTCGCATGCATGCGTCTCATGGCTAAAAGTTGTTTCTCTCCTCTTCCCTTACCCAAAATGGCAAGTTCCCTGCTGCCTTAGAGCCGTTTCTCTTGCTTAGCAAACCATTTGCCAAACCTAACATGAGCTCGTTTTCTTTGGATCACATGGCTCATATCAATCAATCAATCAATCAAATCATAGGGCTGGAAGGGACCTCATGAGATCATCGAGTCCAACCCCCTGGGAATTGAACCCAGGACCTTCTGCATGTTAAGTAGAGGTGCTAGCTATGACCCAGAATGCCCTGGGACAGCTGCAGGGAAATAGGTGCAGCGTTTTGCTTTGTGCTTGTCAGGTCTCCAGCCACATGATGGACATGAACGTGCTGGTGGCATCTCAGATCCTGATGGAGCAGGTTGCTGGCGAGGGAAATGGCTTCCTGCTGCATCTCATGTACCAATGCCTGCTCTTCGACTTCCGCCTTTGGAGCAAGAGCGACTTCGCTGTCCGGCTAGGTGAGCAGTGCTGGGGGCCTGCTTTACCCCCTGGCACTCACAACTTACCCCCTTCATGGGCCAGGATCAGCTACCTCCTGGCACAGCTCATTTGGCCGAGAGTGTCCCAGCTGTCTGTATTTGCCATGTAAGTGTATTGAATCAATCTCCCAGGTATGTTTGCTCCCTCACCTTCCTTTTCCCCATGCCTGCAGGACACATTCAGTATTTATCGAAGACCATCAAAGACCACAAGCAGAGGATCCGCAAGAAGTACGGGGTCCAATACATCCTGGACTCGATTCAGACCTATTATGGGTGAGTTAACAGCTGGCTTGCTGCTTCCAAGTAGTTTATTCTGGTGAGCAGCTTTAAGCCTTTCATGAGGGGAAAAGAGGGCACGTCCAGGGGCAGCGTGTGGGGAGACTGCACTGTCTCCTTGACTCCAGACCATCTGAAATGATGGTCTCATCAGCCCACTTTGCCCAGGACTGACCTCTTTCTTTCCCACAAACCCGTGAAAGCGTGTTGGGGAGATGCAGGCAGTTCCATGGCCACTCATGTGATTTTTCTCTCCCACTATCTGGTTTGGGGAGCTTGTTGTGCTTCCCATCACCCTCTGCTGGACCCCTACTTACCCGGTAACCGCCCACTCCTGGGTCAGCCCACACCAGCCTCCTGCAGGTAATCTGTTCCAGGTAGTGGGTGTGCGCTCTCCAGGCACTCAGGTGATGGTCCCCCAGTGAGCACGCACAGTCCCCGGATACCACACAGGGAACTTCTGTCCTGCAGGGATTGGGACCCTTCCCAGATACCTGTAGGCTCATGGATGCCAGCTCACCAGTTTATCAAAGAAACTGAAATGCATCCAGCTGTTGCTCATTTAGCATCTTTAAAATCCACACAGCTTTAGCTAAAACAAACACTAATTTATTGATTAGAACATGATTTTCAGTGAGTATATAGCAAATCAATGCACAGTTGTTTACTAAAGCAATCAGGAACTAACCACTAGCAAATTAAAATACAAGTCACTTTCTAACCTAAAGGCCTTTCCTTAGGCAGGCTCAGATATTGCTTGTAGATGGTGTTTTTTCAAGATGGAGTTTCTCTGGTAGAAAGCATCTAACAGTTCAAAGTGTGACTATTTCTGCTTTCTTTCTTTCAACACCCCCTCCTTCCTGGGCTGAGGAGATCTTTTTCGTCTCTGACCCAAGCCTGTTGTCTGCATAGCCTTTGTGATGAATCAGGAGACAGCTCTGAGTGTCTGCCTCCCCCTGAGCAATGTGACATACAAGGGGAAAATGTTTCACATCTGTACACATACACGATGCTGCAGGAAACATGTCACCATAACAAAAATGCAGAGCATGTTATGAACACTTGAAAAAGGAACCTTGTCTGGCTTATTTTGCAGTGAACCATGCAATTACACTACAAAAGTGAACAAGAATGTCACACAGATCATACCCTGGGGAGGGGGGGAGGCCTCCCATGACAGCTCCTCAAGTCTGGAGCAGAACAGACTTTCTGGTGAGGATGCTTTGCCAAGCTCTGCTCCTGCTAGGAGTCCCCCCAGATGCTGAGTGTAGCAGTGTAATTCTCACTCCATCCTCACTTCTGGTTCACCCAGGCAGCTCTGGGTTCCTGCAGCCTGCATTATTGCCTCTCATGCACTGGTAGGAGCTCTGGGACCCAGAATCGTGGCTGACTCCATCAGCAAGAAGGGCTGGAGCCCTGGAGGGCGTTGCACCAAAGCCACAGAAGCTGCTGAATGTCATTCTTCCTCCTTTCCCCATCTGTCAGTGCAGCATGTGCACTTAGTGTAAAGTTCTCCCTCCCCTCTCTCTGTCTCAGCACTCCTAAGGAGACGCCGATTGCCACAGATGATGTCAAGACCCTGCAGATGTCCCTTTTCAAGCTGGTGAAGGACATCCTCTACCAGAATTTCTCTGCCGAGGAGATGCAGACCACCATGAACTACATGGCTGGAGTGCACGATGAACACCAGGTGTGGGGGAGAGAGGTGCTGGCTAGGAGCTCAGAAGTCCACATGCATTGCCTGGCTCTGCCACAGATGCCCAGAATGACTTTGGCACAACTCTTAGTTTCTCTGGGCCTCAGTTTCCCATCTTTAAAAGGGAGAAGTGATCCTTCTTTCCTCCCTCCTGTCTATTCAGATTGCAAGCTTTTTTGAGCAGAGACTCTCCTGCTGTGGGGTTTATGTAGGACCTAGCACCCTGGGGCTGGCTGGAGCCCTTTGGTGCTACTAAAAAAGAGGTAAGGGAGTGGCGGGGAGGTGTGATGAATGGTGGTCTTGGCCTTGCCCTGAGGAATGGCCGTTCAGAGCCAAGACAATGATGTGATGCTCGGGAGCACTCTGTGTATTTTCACTTGGGGTCACCCGCATCCAGCCCCACACCCTGGGCTCTGGGCACCAGCCAGTAATGTCCCCAGTCTGGCACTGGGGATGCTGAGATGTGAGCCATGCCTGGCACAGCTTGATCACCTCTCTAGCTGATCTGGCCCCGGGTACAACCACGTGCGGCGAGTGATTAACTCGTAGCACATGGGGCTCACAGGGAGCTGACTGGCTAAGGGCTTGTCCAGACAGCCAGTGGGTGAGTGGCAAGCTGGGGTGTGAATTTATGGTGCACTGGCTTGTTGCACTCTGTCCTTGGGGACACAGCTGCCACATGCTAGCCAGCTATCTGCTGCAGTTTGCAGCCTGAGATCCAGGCGAACAATGGCACATCTAGTGCACGGCAGCAGGGTCCCTGTGGTGTTAGCGCGTGACAAGCTAGTGTGTTGTATATTCACTGCCCATGTTACCCTGTGTTACCTGCCCATGCAGACAAGCCCTTGGTGCTGTTGGCAGGGTTGTTTGTCCAACCACAACAGCACCTTATGCACCTCCTATTGCCGTGAATATCCCAGTCCCTGCCCATTGGCAGTCTCTGCATCTGAGCCCATGTAAACAGGAGCTGTCGCTGTCTCCTGAGGCTGGGGTGAAGGGCAAAGCGTCTTTGGGTAGTGGGGCTGCCGTTGTCCAGGAGCCGACAACCCTCGTACATCTGCGAGCCATCTCCAATTCAGGGTGATGGGAGCACTGGGGTCACTGTCTCCATGGTCATTGCAGGTGTGCGGGGTGCTGGAGGTGATCCACAGTTTGCTGAAGGAGTCACAGACCCAGGAGCAGCTTTACGCCTTCCTGTTCGAGTCGGGGAACGTGGAGGTCCTGTTCTCGCTGCTCGTCCGGAGGAATTTCTCAGATGAAGTGCGGGAGAGAGTCTTCAAGGTGAGATACGAGGCCTCCCACCTGCATCACAGTGTCATCAGAGTCCTCCTGGCTTCCAGCCCCAGGCACCCAAACTTGCCAGTGCCTGGCATGGCTGCCCCAAAGCCCAACCCCTAATGTCGACGCTCTCTGTCCCGCAGGTCCTATACAAGATGCTGAAATACGAGAAGGCTCATGAACGCAGCAAACACCGCCTGAAGCTGAAGGACATCGGGTACCAGGGGCTTGTATCATACCTGACTGACATCCCAGTGTCCACTCTGCTCTTCCGCTGCCTCCTGGAGCAAGTCCTTGGCTCAGGTAGGATGAGTGCGGTCAGGCCTCAGCCCTGCTGCTGTAGCTGGGCAGGTGAGAGGGAAACAGCATAGCAGCCGTGTTGCTAATGACGGAGAAGGCCCAGAACTGGGGCCTGAGTTTGGAGTGCACCAGTTCTGGGCACATCAAGCCAGGGACACACCATATGTTATGAATCTGGGGTCCTCTTCTGAGCCCCCCCAAAGCATGTGGGGGGTGTCTTGATTTGGCCCCATCACGGCACATCGGGCTGGGGTGGGCCACAAGACGGCCGTCTCTGCAGAAAGCAGGCAGCGTGGTAGCCCGGGAAGGGACCGTTTGATGAGTGTATTTGCAGGGCTACATCCCACACCCAGTCTTGCTCCTCACCCCACAGACTCTCCCAGCTACAAGGACCTGATGGCTGTGGTGTACCTGTCCCACCGCGCAGAGCTGGCAGTCAGGCTGGAAACCTGCCGGAAGGTGAGTGGTGCCTGGAGCTGTCGGGATTTCTCGTTCCCCAGCTGTGGCACTTACAGGAGTCTGTGCAACTCCCTTTTCCTCCACCCCAGATGGGCCTGGTGCATTAGCCCATCATGGCTCTCAAGCCTCCCTGGTCGGCTAAATTGCATCCCCTGTTGGTCCCAGCCAGGCTGTTTGTAGCCCTGGCTGTCTCCCACAGCACAGTCCTGGGTGCTGGCACTCAGCGGAGCGGTGGGCCTGACCGCCTGGCTCCTGTTTCGTCCCTAGAGGGAAGGAAGGAAAGAGGTCTGACCAGCAGGAGATGGGGAGCCAGCATCACAGGGGGTGTGAAACCAGGCCAGCAGCCATTATCGCAGGTGTTTTGGTAGCATGCCGTGGTGGGCTGGCCGGGGAAGAAGCCAAAGATCTTGCTTAGTGCACTCAAGCATTCAGCACTCCCTCAGCATCAGCGTCCTGGATTTGGTGGGGTCCATGCTGCCATGGGGAAGGGCAAAATTCATCCCTGTCATGCCCCTGGCTCTCTGCTGGGTGGGTGTCAATGAGTCACCAGATCTGGGGCTGGGAAGGGATTTGGCCCTAGTGAGATGACTGGTGATGGGGTAACTTGGACACTGTGGTGACGGGGTTGCATCAGGACCCAGCAAGACGTGTGTCCTGCCCTGGTGCTCTGCTCAAGGACTTCGTGTGCAGCTCGGGCGGGAGAAACCTTTCTGCTGGAGTGAGGCCAACAGAGAGAGTGGTGGCAGTAGATGCGGGGCCCTGATTTCTGGACGGGACAACAGGTCAGGGGGACCCTTCCCCAATAAGAGTTTCCCCTGCCCTGCCACTGAGCTGATGGGGGGCGGGAAGCAGTCGGCAAGCAGAGAGCACCTTTTGTTAATCCAGCTGGGCATAAATTTTCAGGGCTAGTAACTGGTGGAGGCCAAGTGAACCCTTGTATGTCACAAGCAAGCAGATTCATAGATTTTAAAGTCAGAGGGGCCAATATGATCATCTAGGCTGATCTCCTTCACCATGCAGGCCACAGAAACTAACCCGCCCACTCCTGTAATAGACCCCTAACATGTGACTAAGTCCCTGAAGTCCCCAAATCATGGTTTAAAGACTTCAAGGTACAGAGAAACTAGCAGCTGATGATCCATGCCCCAAGGTGACCCCCCCCCCCCAAGCCTTTACCAAACTGCCCCGGGGGAGAATCCCCTCCTGACCTCAGATATGGTTGTCAGCTAATCCCTGAGCATGTGGGCCAGATTCACCAGCCAGACACCCAGAAAATAACTCAGAACCCACCCATCTAACGTCCCGTCGCAGGCCTCCGGCATCTTTACCACTAGTAGTCAGAGATCAGATAATTGCCACATTAGGCCGGCCCATCATACCATCCCCTCCATAAATTTATCCAGATGAGTTTTGAAGCCAGCTAGGCTTTTGCCCCGACAGCTCCCCTTGGAAGACTGTTCCAGAGCTTCGCTCTTCTGATGGATAGAAACATACATCTAATTTCAAGTCTAAACTTCCTGATGGCAGTTTGTAGCCATTTGTTCTTTGTGTCCTTGTTGATGCCGAGCTTAAATAATTCATCTCCCTCGCTGTTATTTATCCCTCTGGTGTATTTATACGGAGTAATCCTGTCTCCTCTCCACCTTTATTTGGTTAGGCTAAATAAGGCAAGCTCTTTGACTCTGCTCTAATAAGGCAGGTTTTCATTGCTCAGATCCTCCTAGAAGCCTGTCTCTGCACCTGTCCCAGTCTGAATTCATCTTTCTTAAACATGGGGGCCAGAACTGTATGCAGTATTCCAGATGAGCTCTCAAATACTGTGTGTGCAGATTGTGTGGCTGCTGGTCCTGGCCATGGATAAGCTTCTCCCCGTCTGGTAGGTGTGGTGGGTGGGAGTGTTCCCATTCACCCTTGCGGGGCTGATCCATAATATTCCCTGCCTCTCCTCTCCCCGTGTGCAGCTCTTCTCCCTGATCTACTCCCAGCACGACATTGTGAGGCAGCTGGCAAAGCTGGCTGGCTGGCAGGACACGCTCACCAAGCTCTACATCAAGGAGTCGTATGAGTCCCGCCAGGACAGCTTGAGTGGCTCCGCCAGCGGGGGCTGCCGGAAGCTCTCGGAGCTGGTGGGGAAGGAGTCGGTCGCAGAGGCCAGGAAGGAGCAGCTGGACAGCGCCAGCCCTGCCCCAGCAGATCTTCAGGACCAGGACGTCTTCCTGCCGCTGGGGTTCGAGGCCTCCGACCATGAGCTTTCCGAGGGCTTCTCTGACCATTCCATCTCCCCGGCCAGTGGCTCCAAGCCCTTCCGCTCCTATAACTTCAAATCCTTCGACTCTTTGGACCGCACCAGCCACTCCTCCTCCTCCAACACCATTGACATTCCCGGTCAGGGGGAGGCCCCTCCCAATGACGCCCTGCAGTTTGATGGGGCCTATCACCCGCTCTCACCCTTCTGCACGTCACCCTTCGACCTGTGCCTCGACCTGGCCAGCACCGGCTCCGCCACCCCGATGGAGAGCGGCAACCAGACGCCTGTGAGCTTGCCGGAGACCCCGTCCCCCTTGGAGTACTTCAAGCCTTTCCCAGGCGGGCGGCCTCGCAAAAGCTCCAGCCTCTCCAACGTCCTGGATGAAAGCAGCTACCAGGAAACGCTGCCCAGTGATGACATCTCCAATACCAGTAACCCCCAGGTAAGCCACTGCTGTCCCCCCTCCAAAGGCTTGCAAAGGAGCCTTCTTTCCACTCTGGCTCTTGGTGAAGAGTTTCTAGAGAGGAGCTGGTCTCTGCAGTGCCATCCTTTTGCAACTAGCAAAAGGCACACACCATGTCCCTCTGCAGTCCCCGGACCGTTGGACGGTCTCCGAAGTACCGGAGCTGCTGTCCCCAAAATTAAATACAGCCCAACTTGCTAGTAACGTGTTAGAACATGGCTCCTCACTGCACTCAGTTCTGTGAGGTTGCACACATAGATTTACTGAACCAAGAGCAAAGGTGTGAGTGGCAGCCAGCAAAGACAGAGAAAACAAAGGGTTACACCTCAAGTGAAATAACATGCTTGCAAGCAGAAAGCAAACTCTGACCTGATGTTGCCTTGTCTGTGATGGTGCTGCTCGCCCCTCAGCCCTTCTCTGACCCCCATCTTTCATAAGACCATGCCCTCTTATAGCTGGCATCCTGGAGCTCTACGTGGATTAGCCCAGCCCTTTATTTTTCACCTGTAAGCTGGGTCCACCCCATAACATGCACCCCTTCCTGGTGATTTTCTTCCCAAGTCCCTCCAATCTCTTTGTCAGCATCTGACTTGGTTAGACAGTGTCTGCTGCCAGCCAGAAGACACGATGTAAGGCAGCAGATGCATCTCAGTTAATGTCTGCTGGGACCTCTCTAGACACACGTCCTGGTGGATCTGCCTTTAACACCAAAATTTCCCGTGTAGATCTGTCTCAGTCAGGGCTGGATTCACACAGGGGCTTTAGGGGATGCAGCCCAGGGCTTCAGGCTAAGAGGGGCTGTGACCTGGGTCTCCTAGTATAACCTCCTGAATGTGCAAAAATCAGGGCAAGCTGCAAAAGTTGGGGCCAAACCCCCCAAACCACTGACGGGTGGTACATAAACCAGTCTCCCAGTCAGTAACAAAACATGCTTCTGATTCTCCACTCTGGTCATCACAAAGTGTAACAAAATAGAAACAGCCCCCTTTATTGCACATCAGCTTCTGTGGTTCCCTTCTAGCCGCTGGGTCTCCTAAAGAAACAGGTTCTTCTGACCCCAGAGGGCTAGCCACATCACCCAGAACAATATAGGCTTGGGTCTTCCCCAAAATACCGTGCTGCCAGCCAATCCTTTAGTGACTACAACTAAAGGTTTAATATAAAAAGGAAAGAGACAGAATACAAGAGATTTTAAAGGGTCAAAGTGAATCACATGCATCCACATGATTGAGTCCATTGAAAGCAAGTCCTTGAAGAATTTGGAGTTTGCAGGTTAGTCTAATTCCTCTGGTAGACCCCCAGCACCTGGGTGGGTCTCAGTCCTTTGTTCGGTGGCAGCAGAATAGCTCCAGAGGAGGGTGTTGGTTACAGATTGGAGACTGGAGACAAAATGGAGATGGGGCCACTGCCTTTTATCATCTCTGGCCCTCCCCATCTGTGTGGAGTTTTTGCAGTTCAAAATGGAGTTGAATCACGTGGGCAACTCCCAGCGGTTCAGCTGGTTTCTCCATGAGCTCACTGTACCTAGGAGCTTCCTTAATGAGCCATTAAGGGGACAGTGTTTTTGCAGCCACCTAGTCTGGGATTGCCTTAGAATCAAGTAACTTGGAACACAAATGAAAATCCTAGCTTCTAATACAGATATGACACCTACTTATAAACCGTAGAATCATTCCTAGCAGATTACAACCTTTCTGTTGCTACCAAACATGGCGTATCACATATGGCTTATTGCAAATATGAAATATTAATATAAAAAATAATCATAAAAAATCCCCTAGACCCAGACAGCATCACAGGGGCCCTGGCAGGACCCACGGGTGGACAGAGGATCCTGCTGCTGGCGGGTGCAGGTCCCACTCGCAGCGCACGGGGCAGTGAAACAGTTGCAGACCCTTGCTTGCGGTGGGCAGTGGAGGACCCAGGTCCCCAGAGTGTCATGAAAGGCTGACCTGGTGCCCTCCCCAGGCCAGGGGGGTGCAGCTGAGCTGGCACCAGAGTAGAAAGCTGGAGCGCCAAGTAAGTGAGGAATACTGAGCCAGGCCTCCCTTCACGGCAGGTGGGGGACTCAGGAGGCTGCGGGGTGGCTGTTCCTGCTCCCTCACCCCCTGTTTGTCATGAAAGGCAGGGCCAGCATGGCCCCCCAGGGGTGAGCCACCCCCAACCAAGCCAGTGCTGGGCTGCAGGGCTGGAGCAGGAGTGTCAAGCGCTGTGCAGCAGATGTGTACGGGGAAGAGAGGGGCAGTGGAGCCCCACCTCCAGACTCATCCCCGTCATGCAAGTACAGACTCCTTTCCTGGAGGCAGCTGAGGACTGGTGCTGGGATGGGGAGGGGAGCCAGGCTAGGCCCCCAGGAGAGTTGATCCAGCCCTGCCCTTTGTGTGTTGCATATACACATTTCACAAAGGCTGCAGCATGGGCTTTCAGCAGACACTGTGTGTGACACACTTTGGCATCTATGTTCCTTGGACACTGGAGATTTAATTCATCTGCCCCCTCGCGCCCTCTGCCAGGGGGCGTGACAAGGCCCCGGGTGCCCATCTCTAGGTCGCATCTCTGAGTAGAGCAGTTGTCTTGACCAGGGCACACCGCATCCATCAACGCTGCTAGAAGAAGCGTTTAGGGAGCCGGTAGGCTCAGACTGGACCCGTTGCTTGGCTGATTGTGTGTTTTGCTGTCCCCTGCCCCAGCAAACGCCAGAGGAGGAGCTGTGCAATCTGCTCACCAACATCATCTTCTCAGTGACCTGGCGCGGGGTGGAGGGCTGGGACGACGCAGCGTGGAAGGAACGCGGGCAGGTCTTCTCCGTCCTCACCAAGCTGGGCACAGCCTGTGAGCTGGTGCGACCGCCGGACGAGATCAAGCGCAGGTGGCCGTGGGCGAGGCAACCGACCTGCTCCCACTTGATGAGCTGTGGTCGGTGGGGGGGCTCTGGGAGGCCCATGTTGGGAATAGAAGGAGGGTCTGGGAGAGTGAGATGTCTGTACGTGTGGTGGGATCCCAAGCTGTATTTGTGGGCCGGGGTGGGACATGGAGAAATAGGACCAGAATTGGGTCTTTCACCCTGTCCCCCAGCTGGTCCAGAGGGCCCAGGATACTGTCGCCAGTGAGCCTGCGTTTGTGGGTTTCTGGCAGGCTGGCCAGGAGCTGAGAGGGCCCCGGCAAAAGTGTCTTTCCCTTTCACATCTTGAAGGACTTTGGGTTTGTGAAAGAGCCAGGTTAGTGATGGCAGTCAGAAGTGCCAGCGCTTCCCGGACTGCTGTCCCTACACCCCACACCCAACCCTGCCCATGCACCTTGCTCCTCACCCACAGCCCCCTGCAATCCCAGCTCTGCCAGCCCCCGTCCACACACACTCCTGACCGGTTTGTTTTATTCCACACTTGGGCGTCTCATATTCAGTTGATACCATGACATCCCCTGCCCCCCAAGTGCATGGCACCTGCCATCTGGCGCTAGATTTGAATGTAGGCATCCCACCTCTCTGCCCATGTGAAATCTGGGGAAATTTGGTCTTTGGCAACTGGTCTTCGTACTTGGTACACTGGCCTGGGGCTTGAGGAACCTGGGGTCCATTCCCACCTCTGCCGCAGCATACCTCTGAGACCTTGGGCAAGTCCCTTGGCCTCCCTGTGCCTCAACTCCCCATTTGTAACATGGGGGTGACAGCAATGCCTGGCCTTGCCAGGTGTTAAGGCTAAATATGCTGCAAGATTTTAGAGGTGCTCATATACTGCATTAATGGGGATCCTGTAGGTCCCAAAGACAGACGGACAGTGCTGTATGACCAACACAATGGTCAAAAGTTTGCTCAGCGTATGGAGCCCCCTGGGAGAGGCCTCTGACTGGAGTCCGAAAGGAGGCCACCCATGGTCCGGGGGTCCCTGAAGTGACTCAGTCCTGCTCCTTGTGTCACAGGAAGAGGAGCAGGTTATTCCGTAGAGCAGGCGGAGCTGTGTCCAATTAGACCATCAGACACCTGAACCTCTCCCCTCTCCACCTCTCTCTTGCAGCCTCCTGGAGATGATGTTGGAGTCGGCCTTCACAGACATTAAGGAATCCGCCCCGGCCGCTTTGCCCAGCCTCACACAGAATGTGCTCAAGTTGCTGAGGCTCCTCCAGGATTTCTTGTTCTCCGAGGGGCACAACAACCAGTCCCTGTGGAGCGAAAAGGTGCGGTGACAGGGTGCTGACACGAGGGGGGCTTCTCACCTGTTCCACACATGCTGCCATGGTGGGCATGGCAGAGCAGTAGATCTGCCTCTTTCCACGGTGCGAGGTTTCCCTGCTGCCACGGTCAGCAGAAACTCGTTGGTTGGCTGCCAGCTTCTTTAACTCGCCTCATCACAGATGATTCCAGTTCCCATCCTTGGGCCGGGAGAGCAAAGCATGGCCAGGAGCCGGGTGGACTGGTGACGTGAGCTTGGTCTAGGTCCCTATTCAGGTTGGAAGGTCACCTTTGCCCTTCTTGTACCTGCAGATTTGCGAAGGCGTGAACAGCCTGCTAGACAAGCTGGGGGTGTGGTACCACTTGGCCAACGGGACCTCCGACCTCAAGGAGATGGCTCAGATTGGCCTGCGCATCCTCATCGGCTACAGCGCACTTGAGGAGGTGCAGGTGAGCTGGCCGGGGTAGCCTGCTCAGTCCCCGGAGGGCTCCCCTTCTCGCTGAAAAAATTGGGGGGGTTGCCAGGAGTCTCCGTAGGGCTGGGGAGGCTCGGAGGACCCCAGAAATGCAGTAGCCACGACCTCCGCTGGATGCACTCAAGGATGTAACGATCTCTCTCCTGCCCCTCACGTCCTCCAGCTCCACTCGCTGGCATACGTCAAACTGCACAACCTGCTGCAGACAGCCTCAGCCCCGAAGAGGGAGCAGGCCTGCTACTTGCTGGGCAAGCTGGAAAGCCCCCTGAGCCGCGCCCTGCACCCCAAGTCAGAGGCCTTCTCGTGGCTGCTCCCCATCATCCGCACGCTGCTGGACCAGTGCTACGACATCCTGCAGCTTCAGCATTTCCTGCCCTCGCTGCCCCCCACCAACGGCAGCCCCACCTTCTATGAGGATTTCCAGCTCTTCTGCGCCACCCCGGAGTGGCGGGCCTTCATCGAGAAGCACGTAGGTGCTGCCAGCAGGGGCAGGGTGCCCACTGCTGCTGCGGGAGGAGGGAGCGCCGACAAATGGTTAGGGTGGGGTGGGAGAGGAGTCAGAGGTGGGCTCTGTCCCTGCCTCTCTGCCTTACGGTGTCCGTAGCGTGGTGCGTGTCTTGGTAAGTCGCTTCGGTCACAGGGCTGGGGGGAGAGATGGGTGTGAATCACACCCCTGCTGAGGGGGGATGTTGGGAGAATGGGTGCAGGCAGGGGAAGGATGCCGAGGCTGAAGAGCTGGGCTATAGAAGGGCAGGGACCCGGGTGGAGATTGGGTCTGAACAGGGCTAGGAACTTGGGAGCTCCTGTGGTCCCATCCCAACAATGACCCTGGCTGAGTCCCTTTAAACCTGCCTCATGCAGCCCATTTGTTAAACAGGGGTTACATTATTTATGTAGAGATCCAAAAGGGCAGCCGTGTTGTTCTAGTTCAGTAAAACAAACAAAGAGCTCTGTGGCACTTAAGGACTAACAAATATATTTATCGCATGTGCTTTTGTGGGAGAAAATTATTTATGTAGTTGGCTAAGGCATTGAGGCTAAAGTGTTCAGATTCTGCAGGGATTTGGCGGGGAAGGAAGGGGAAGAAGGACAGTCACCTAAATAGCAGATTACAGATGGGGAAACTGAGGTACAACTTGTCTGTTGCCACGTTCCAAAGGGGCAGCCATGTTAGTCTAGTCCAGCAAAAAAACACAAGGAGTCCTGTGGCACTTAAAGACTAACAGATTTATTTTTTGCATGAGCTTCTGTGGGAGAAAAATCCCACTTTGTCAGATGCAGTGGTATTTTCTCCCATGAAAGCTCATGTGAAAAAAATACATCTGTTACTCTCTAAGTGCCACAGGACTCCTTGTTTTTCACAGCTCATATGGTCTACCCAGGGGCAGGATCATGCAGTGGATCCATGGCCAAGCTCGGAGTTTCTTGCCCTCCCGTCCTGGGAGCCCGCTGCTGAACCTCTCTCTCTTCTAAGGCAGCAGCCCAGGAAATTTGGTGCCTTCAAGGGCTCTCTGTCTGCTCTATTCCTTTGATAGGTGCAGCCTGTGATGGCCCAGTTTGAGAGAGACACATTTGCAAAGAGCCACGACCACATGTCCAATTTCTGGAACTCCTGCTACGATGCCTTGATGAGCAGCTCCCTGCGGAGGGAGCGAGAGAAAGAGGAGAGCCGGAGGAAGTTCCAAGTGAGTGTGTACTCAGCCGTTAAAGAGCCCTGCTGCTGCGTACAGCACCTTGCACGGGGGCCCTGCTTCATGACTAGGCACTCTTGAAATACAAAGGCCATGCGTATAACAATTTAGCCCCTGCCTTTCATGTTTGGCCATTTTGTCCTGTACTGGGTGTCTCCTCTCAGCTGAATTTCTCTGGCGCAGCTTTCAGAAAAACCCTGTCATCTCTGCTGTGGTTTCTCCTCCGGGGTGCAGGTGCCTGCGTGGTCAACGCCTCCCTTTCCAAACCTGCCTCGTTCTCTCCCCGCTAGGAGTTGATTCTGGAGCCGGTGGCGAAGCGCTCCAAGTGTGAACACGTCCGGCACGTGAACGTGCTGAAACAGATCAACAACCACCAGGGCGTTGTGCTGAAACAGTGGAAAGCCCTACGCCGCCTGCTGACCTCGCCACGCTCCGCCTGGGCTGACCGGTCAGGAAATAACGCTCCCTTTGGGCTGGGGAGGGGGATGCTGCCTGGAGCCCTCTCTATCTCAGCGCTTATGGGGCAGCCCGGGCCCTCTGGGTTTCACGGTATCATTTCAAACCCACTGCCTGCACCGAGTCTCATTCTGCCATCCTAACCAGCCTTCCTCAGGGCATGTGCTGCAGAGCCCCGGAGTGGGGCATGGCCATGTCGGGCATGGCCCTGCCTACTCCTGGCTCCCTGGCAGCAGCTGCTGGAAGACGGGCACCTGCTTGAATCAGATAGAAAACCCTGAGTCCCAGCTTTAGTCTGGCCTCTTGTAGCAATGCCACACCACCCTCAGCTGCAACCAGGAAGCGTCACAGCAGTTTTCTGGCCTCCACTTTGCCAGGCTGGTCACATGCCACCCTGTCCCCTCTGTCCAAAGCATCCCGTAAATGGTGGGATGAGGCAGAAACTCCTCTTGGCAGCAGGACATCAGATGACATGGGCCCCGGGCCGGCAACTCCAACTCCCTTCAGCCTGGAGTTCTCATGGTCCCTGTCAGCCATCGCCTCCCGAGCCCAGGCTGGCTGACGGAGGTGGTCAGCCCCTGGACCAGGCTGCGTTGTTCAGCGCTGACTCGAGCAGCCCTCACCCACCACTTCTCAGCTTTCGGTCCTTGGGGATTGCTTACGTCAATCTTCCCCACCCCCCCATCTCCCTCACAGGAACCCCCCGGAGAGCCACTGGAAGCTGTCAAGTGCCGAGACCTACTCCAGGATGAGGCTGAAACTGGTCCCCAACTACAATTTCGACCGCCATGCAGAGGCTAGTGCTCTCCGGGACAACCTAGGTGAGTCGGGTGGGGCTGGGCCCTGGGGCCAGCATGCTCTGGGGGGGCACGGCTCTGCCGGGTTGAATGGCTCCTGATGTGCAGCCAGCTGTTTACATGGAGAGGGACACATTGAATTTTGTTGCTGGAGAGCAGTCCCCATCCCTCCTCTGCATGCAAAAATAAACCCTAGATTGGAGCTGACAGTCCCCCGGCGGCAACTGGCCTGGAGCCGTACGTAGTTTGGCTTCTCCAGCGTCTTCTGTGTCCGTTTTCAGGCGCAGATCATTTGCACAACCCCACGGAGCCTCTGCCACTGGCTGTAGCCAAGGAGGCGAAGGTGAGCGAGTTGGAGGATGACCAGCTGGCCGAGGAAGACCTTGAATTCTTGGACAATCAGTGAGTCTCTCCTAGCCAGCCCCATCTCGAAGGTCAGGCCCTTGATGTGTGCGGGAATAAAGCATGTCCTGCCATGGAGTGAAACACTGCCTCGGAGGCTTGTGTTTGAGTCTGCCTGGGGCAGCTCCTACTCCCAAGCCACTGAGTCCTTGGTTTTTCCGCTAAGACCGTCAACAGGAGACTGGTCGTGGCCTTCAAAGAGCCATCACACGGTACCAGCTGTGGTCTCCAACAGCGGATAGATTGTGAGTCATGTGGGCAGAGACCGTGTGCCCCATATCTAGCCAAGAGGGGTCCCAATACTGATTGGGATCTCTAGGCCAATAGTTCCCAAACTTTTTTTCTGTTGCGGCACGTCGTGGCTCCGGGACCCTGCCGCTGTGGGCAGCCCCCAGACCATGGTCGGGGCCACGTCCTGCCACCGCTGGCAGCATATCGAAGGAGTTGCTGCGGCACGCACATCGGTTGGGAACCACTGCTCTAGGCGCTTGCACAATATAGTCCTGAGCAGCCGTCTGTTCCCCTTCACCCGCCTGGGCCCTGGCGTTAACTGGGAGCAGGGTGGGGTTGGCAGCTGCAGGCCCCTCCAAGTTCCTCCTTGCTACCTCAGTGCCAATGGGCACTCTCTAGACCAGCCAGGCTGGGACTCCTGGGAGCTGGTAGATTTTTCCCTGGCTAGGGTTGAAGGAGAGTCACCAAGCTGCCTGGTATTGGCTTCCTATATATCTGCCCCATTGCTGAAAGCAGAGCACACAGTGCAGTGTATGGTCCAGGCCAGCATCAGGTGCTAAAGGCCACCTTTGTTCTCTAACCAGCCAGTCTCATGCTCTCTCTTGGTTTCTGTGGGGCAGGGATGGAGGCTGTGGCATCGTAAGGGCGTGCATGTGTGGGATGCCGGTCCCGTTAATGCTCTGCCGGCCCACTCTCTCCCAGGGCAGAGCCTAAAGAGCAAAACCAGAGGGAGAAGCTGGTGATCTCCGAGGACTGCGAGCTCATCTCCGTCGTGGCTGTGATCCAGGGCCGGCTGGAAGTCACCACACAGCACATCTACTTCTACGACTGCAGCAGTGAGAAGGAAGAAACTGAGGAAGGTACCTGAGCTCTCCCTGCGCGTCTCCTGCCCTATGCTGCACCCTTGGAGGGCAGAGGCCGTCTGCTCTGTTGGCTCGCTGCCTTTCTGCTGTAGGATGGTCTCATTACTAACACTGCGTACTGGTAGTACCAAGAGACCCACGGCACTAGGTGCTATGCATAGAAAGAGATGGTCCTGCCCCAAAGACCTCACAGACTCAGAGTGAGATGGGGATGCAGGCTGAAGATGGGAGATGGTGAGACAGGGTTTGAATGACTGGCCCCAGCTCATGCAGTGAGTCTGTGGAGCAGCCTGGATCCTGGAGTCCCAGCCCAGTGCCTTGACCTCAAGGCTGTCTTGTCTCAGGGGTTAGCCCAGCGCTGAGCTCGGCTGTGGTGTGACACAGGGGAAGCCTGGACGCTACCCTGAGTTGGGGCCCTGTGCTGGGTCTCCCTGGCATGATGACGGCCAGCCCAGGTGGGTCAGTGTCTAGGGGGCTGCATAGCCATGGAGATGCCTGTGTTTAGCCCCAGCTGGACTTTTTCCTTCTCCTCTTTCCCCAGGAATTGGCTATGACTTCAAGCGCCCGCTGTCTCAGCTCCGGGAAGTACACCTTCGCCGCTACAACCTCCGCCGGTCGGCTCTGGAGTTCTTCTTCATTGACCAGGCCAATTACTTTGTCAACTTCAAGAAGAAGGTTTGCCCCAATTCCCTGTGCTACCCCAGCCCCCAGAGCGTCCCTGCATCTCTCTGGGTGGTGGCAGCACCCTTCCTTGGGCATCGGTATCAAACTCAGGCCCCAGCGCAGTTCTGATGGCCCTGTGTGGGGTCCTGGCCCCGAGTGGACATAGGCGATCCCATGGCCCATTGTCATCTGTGGATTCGCACTCTTCTAAAGGGCTGTGAGGGAGAGAGCTATGTCTGAGATCCAGACTCCCCTGGCCTTTTCAGCCGCACACCATGGGGGATCAATCACTTATTGAAGGGAAAATAGCCAACAGGTTGCCAGCGTCTTGCTGTCTCCTGTCCCTGGTCCCACCCACCCGCATGGGATGCTAGACCCCATGGCTGTGTCTCTTTCCACTCCAGCAGCTCTCATGTGCCACTGTTTCAAGATGCGTCTGTGGAGCACCTGGAGGTGTCATTGCCCTGTGCTAGTTCACAACAAGTGAATGTGTCCAAAATACAACCGTAGCTGCGCTCTTGAAGGGGCTGGCTGCCCTGGGGCTGCTGCCACCCAGGACCCTAGACGCAGCCAGCCCCTCGCACAGCTGTGGCTACCCCTCCTGTTGTTAGTGCCTTCACTCAGTCGGAGCCAGCGTGCGTGCAACTGTCCAAGCAGGAATTCACACTCCCAGTAGCCTTGTCAACGTACCCCCAGCATTTTTACTCCCATGCCAGCTGCTTCTCCAGTGTCGGGGGGCTTTTCCTGAGCCTGTGGCAGGCCCATAGCTCTTCTGCACTTCCAGGCTGTCAGCTGTGCGTCTTCCCAGCCTGTGGGCCCCTTGCTTTCGGCTGTTTCCCATACTGCTCCTTGCGGCTATGCCAGCACGAGCAAACCCAGCCAGGGGTGTTCACGTGGGGCTGAGTGTCTCAGCAGTAAGCATGAGATCGTGGCTAAGGGCAGAGGACTGGAGGCTGAGTTTAAAGAGCCTTTTGACTTCTCGCACTTCTCTGCTGCTGTGTACCCCATCCCCGTTGAGAGGGGAATTGCCTGCGTGTCTGATTTAGGGTTGAAATCCCTTGGATCAGATCTTCAGCAGTTGTAAATTTGCATGGCCTCTTGATTTCATTGCTGGCTGACATCAGGAGAAACCAGGAGGTGTCTAGTCCAACCCCTGCTCAAAGCAGGCCCAGCCCCAACTAAACCGTCCCAGGAGCCAGGCACACCTTGTGGAGAGGCATTGGTGTGTCTGCTAGAGCTGCATTTGGTCGACTTCCAGTTTCTGACCAGGGGCAAATCACAGCCCCATTCTGTGCCTTAGTTTCCCCATCTGTAAAATGGCACTAGATTCTGACCCACCCCCACTTTGAGGCCCTCTGGAGAGAGAGATGGGATGGACATTGTACCTGTGCTCCCTTAAAAGCTCCATGCTCTTTATTTGGTTTCTGCAGGTCAGAAATAAGGTGTATTCCTCTATTCTGGGCCTGCGCCCACCCAACCAGATCTACTTTGGCAGCCGGTCGCCCCAGGAGCTGTTGAAGGCTTCAGGACTGACTCAGGTGCCATCATCCTCTTCCTCCCCTCCTATCTCCTTCTTCCCCCTTCACTTCTCTCACCTTTGAAAAGTGAGAGCGCCGTGCGTCCAAAGCTCCAGCTGCCCCAAAGCCAGGCCAAGCACACGAAGTGCCCTGCAAAGTTGCCCAAGCCTCTTGGCTCTGCAGGGCTCACCTGCTTTCCCAGCCCTGGGCCCAGGATCAAGCTGTGCCAGGAGGGGGGGGGCCCAGCTCTAGTTTTATGCAGTCTTTCCACACACCAGCAACATAACGTGGGGCATCCAAGCTCAGGCATGTGAGTGCCGCAGATGGAAAGCGAGCGCCATGACCCTGCGGGGCTGCCCTCTGGGACAGAGCGGGCACCTCACAGGTTAACAGCTAACAGGGAAGCTCAAGCATGGCTGGCTGCCAGCATGTCCCCCCGAGCTGGGTGCCGGCCACTGGAGCGTGATGGCAGGGGAGATCCCCATTCATAAGGACTGAGGCCTGACTTTCATGTCCTCCTTGGTCAGCTGAGCAACCCGTGTCTCTGCTGCTGTCCCCTAACCCACCACACCCATTCCCGTCCCCCTGCCTGGCCAGGACCACATCATGGACCCAGTTTCAGCCTCACCATCTCTGTTTCAGAAATGGGTCTACAGGGAGATCTCCAACTTCGAGTACCTAATGCAACTGAACACAATTGCGGGGCGCACCTACAATGACCTGTCACAGTACCCCGTGGTGAGCACACCCGCCCGCCCTATGGGCCCTTCCTCTCAGCCCTCCTCCACATGGCTCCACGAACGAGAGGCACAGTCAGTGTGGAGGACTCAGAAACAGGATTTGCTCCTCCCTCTGTCAACTGGGAGGTGGGAAGGTCTCCTCTTCCCCCTCCAATTATTCTGGCCCCCTTTACATGGCTTAGCCCCAGCACCAGACCAGCCTTTCCCCTGGAGCCTGTATTGGAGAACTGCCTCCAAGCTCGGTGCCTCACCTTCCTGGGCAGGCGGGAGGGCCCGCAGATCCGACGCTGGAGGTTTACCTTTCTTTTCCACAGCCATCGGCAGGGTGTTAACACTTGGGTAGCAAAGTGCAGCAGAGTCCAGAGTCAGTAGGTTGCTCACAGCCATCTGGGGATCTGTCCCACGCGTATATCTCTCAGTCCTGTTGGCACCCTTTAGATCAGCTCTCTGGACATGGGCCTTTTGTAGAAAGCATGGCTGTTCCACAGCTACACTGACGCTGCAGGCCAGCTGGCTGAGAACATCTTTGCGCTAGGTGCTGTACAAACGTACAGATGCAGACTGTTCCAAGGAATGGCCTCTGGATGCGTGGGTGGGGGAAGTATAAAAGGAGAGCAGCCCAGACTATTCCCCCTCTTCTTCAGGACCAAAAATGTCTCCATCTGTGAGCCAGTCTGCCCCAGCTGCACAGCCGCTAATTCCAACCCTGGTTTTCCCCTCTGTGCTCCCAGAAAACTGTCCATTCAGCCACTCCCCTATTGATTGCCTGGCCCTGGACAGAACTAAGCTGTGACTTGGCACCTGACAGCTTTCTCTCCTCCGCAGTTCCCTTGGATCCTGCAGGACTATGTCTCTGAGACACTGGACCTGAGCGACCCAGCCGTGTTCCGGGACCTCTCCAAGCCCATCGGGGTGGCCAACGAGAGACACGCTAAGGATGTGAAGGAAAAGTGAGTGCAATGCCTCGGGCTGCTCTAGGGCAACAGCTGCACTGGGGCTCGTGGCCCGGAGCAGCCATGCCTGGGGCTGGCATCAGAGAGTCACAGCAGTTAGAGAGCCGGTAGTGTGTCCTGTACCTAATAGTCCAACACCACCCACAGACGCATCGTGGGACAGCAAAGGGCTAATGAAGGCTGGAGTCAGTGGTGGATGCCTCCTCTCTCCACCACGGGCCATGGGAGGCTTTTGTCAGAGCTCCTGGAGAGACATGTAGGGAGTGGATGGCTCAAGGAAACAGGGCTGGAGCCGCCATGACCGGAAACTGGTCCATCTGGTGGTGGGTTGAGGCCTTAGTGGGCAAGTGCCAAAGGCTAATCCTGGCTTTCAGGAGCCCCCAGGCCAGCCTGTGCCGTCTCCTGTGCCCGTCTCCTCTACCAGATGCAGTTCCTCCAGTTGTCACAGCCCGTGCTGGGAAACCTGCCCAGCGAGGGCAGTTGCTATGTTGCAAACACCCCTGCGTAACCGCTGGCCTTCTCCTCCCACCCTGTCTGTCTTGTTGGCACCCTCTGTTCATTCCCCTGCCCCATTTTTCCCCAGGTACGAGAGCTTCGAGGACCCCACGGGCATGATAGACAAGTTCCACTATGGCACGCACTACTCCAACGCGGCAGGCGTCATGCACTACATGATCCGGACCGAGCCCTTCACCACGCTGCATATCCAATTGCAGAGCGGCCGGTGAGACCCAGGGCTGGGCAGGAAGATGATGTTCTGTGCTTGCCCTCTGTCACCTGTCCATTCCCGCACCCAGCATACCCCAAACTCAGCGGGACTATGCCAGAGTGTGAAGGAAGAGCTCTTACCTGCTTTCCAGGTGTCTTTGCAAGGAAGCATGGCCTAGTGGGTAGATTGCTGGCCTGGGACTTAGGAGTTTATTCCTAGCTCTGCCTCAGGCCTGGGCAAGTCACCTTCCCTTGCCATGCCTCAGTTTTCCCAGCCGTATCCTGGGGTGATACCTCTGTAGTCCTTTGAGATCTGCTGATGAAAAGTGCTAGAGCAGAGCCAGGCATTATTTATTGCCCGTGGCAAAATCTGTCCTGCAGCCAGTTCTGAGCCTAGCCTCTGAGGAGATAAAACGGAGTTTGGCCAGCCCTGTATCCTGTTGCGGCTGGGTGATCCTGGGGGTTATGCAGCATAAAGAAAACAAGAGGGCTAGAGGTGTAGCGATATGGCTGTGTTGCTCAAGTGCCTACAAGCCCCCTCCGAAAGTCATGGACTGTTGTGCTAGGTATCGTACGAGCATCTAGTAAGAGACTGCAAAGCCTGATCCCATCTTACAGCCAGGGTCACCCGGGCAGTTGGTGGTGAGCAGCATCTAGGTCCCAGTTCACCTGAATGCCAGCCCAGTGCCTTAGCTGTTAGGCCAAGCCTCACCGTCTTGCCAACCCCTCTTACCTGCAGATTTGACTGCTCAGACCGCCAGTTTCACTCGGTGCCCGCAGCGTGGCAAGCGCGCATGGAGAACCCGGTGGACGTAAAGGAGCTGATTCCAGAGTTCTTCTACTTCATGGACTTCTTGGAGAACCAGAACGGTAAAGGGAGCTCCTGGCATGTCACAATGCCGTTAGCCAGAACCAAAGGAGAAGGGCTTGCTGGTGCTGGGATGGGAACGGATACAGGCCTGGTTCCCTTCTGAGCCGCTGATTCCCATTTAAGTTGATCTCTCAGGGGGTTTTCAGCCTCCTAGTCCTTGGGCATGCCTAGCACCAGAATCACTATCTCACGCAGGACGCAGTGCCCTAGGGCTCTGTATGCTCCATTACTGGGCACCAGATGGTAAGGGGACACAGGCTGGGGGAGCTGTTTTCTGGCAGGTTTGCCGTGGCCGGAGTGTGATTTCTAGGATCCGCAGGCCCCCCCCCGCCCTTAGTTATAGCACGGGGCAGCTAAGTCTCTGCAGCATCCAGGGTCAAGCGGGCCATGGATCTGACTCAACCTAGGGCCTCTGTGCCATGGGATGCAATAGAGGGGCTTTGCCAATCTCCTTTCTCCATCTTGTTCTTGAGGGTTCGACCTGGGCTGCCTGCAGATGTCCAATGAAAAGGTGAACGACGTCGTCCTCCCAAAGTGGGCAAAATCCCGGGAGGACTTCATCTACAAGCACAGAAAAGCGCTGGTAAGAGGGTCAGCATGGGTTCCTTCACCAGACCTGCCAAACTCGTTGCATTCTGCTCCTGACCTCCCTCAGCGTAGGGGCTTGGTGTTTTGTCCAACATGCAGCACAGATCCTTTGGGGCTTCTGCCCTGTTCCCCCCATGTCCTCCGGCAAGTCTCCATGACTCCAAACCTCCCCATCCTCTCCCTCCAACAGGAGTCAGAGCACGTGTCTGCCCATCTCCACGAGTGGATCGACCTGATCTTTGGGTACAAGCAGAGGGGCCCCGCCGCCGTGGAAGCACTCAATGTCTTCTATTACTGCACGTATGAGGGTAAGCGGCTCTGGGCAGTGGGAGGGGGCCCCATGGCTGATGCCCAGTGCTCTCAGCTCCCAGCTACCACGTTTCCCTCTCTCGATTCCCCCAGGAGCCGTCGACCTGGATGCCATCGCTGATGAGACACAGAGGAAGGCTCTGGAAGGCATCATCAGCAACTTCGGGCAGACCCCCTGCCAGCTCCTCAAGGTAACAGGAGAGGGAGTGCCCAGCCAACGCTCAGGACTGGGGGACCCAAACAGGTCTTGAACTCAGAACTCAAGTCCATGGACAGAGGGGCAGAGTTGATGTCTTGGTTCTTTCAGCCCCCTCTTTTCCTGGGAGGCCAAGCTGGAGGGATGTTGTGGAGAGCAGGAAGGACTTGGCAAGGGCAAGAATAAGGCCTGTCCTGACCTGCTGGCATCTCCCCTTCTGGCAGGAGCCTCACCCTGCGCGCCTCTCAGCTGAAAATGCCGCCCGGAGGCTGGCCCGGCTTGACACGTACTCCCCCAACGTCTTTGAGAACCTGGCCCAGCTCAAGTCCTTCTTCTTAGAGGTAAGAGCTCCCCTCCCGTGGCAGATGGGCCACAAAGGTCCAGGAGAGTACCACATGCTTGGGCAGGCAGGACCACGGCGGCATAGCCAGCTGGCACTAGCGCGCTGTCTTCTCTCCCACAGGGAATCAGCGACGGGGTCCCGCTGGTGCTGGCTGTCGTCCCCAAGAACCAGGCCCATTCCTTCATGACACAGGGCTCACCAGACGTGCTGGTGAGTGCCCAAGGATGTGGCATGGCTGGTCAGCCCTGAATTCGGCGGGGCTCTCAGCTTGGTGCATCCATCTCTCGTCAAGACAGCTCCTATCAGAGCACCGCTGCTGTCCATTCATTTGATCCTCTTAGCCTGGGGGATCAGGGCAGCTGGTTGCTTCTGCCCTCGGGAATTGACACAGAACAGCTGAAGAAACTTGTCCCAGCTCACACAGAGGGTCACTGGCAGAACGAGGAATTCAACCCTGCTCTCCTGGGGCCCAGCCCCAGGCCTTAGCTACAAGACTAGCCTCCCTCTCTCCCATGTCCAGCGCTTTTCCAAGGAAATGAAACTATCCCTCCTGCGGCCAATTTTGCTCTGCACCAGCTGTCCCTGAGAGCAGCAGATAACACGCTGGATTATTGAATGAAGAGAGAAGGGGGTCTGTGCTGCACATGTCCTGTGGTGCGCAGGGTCAGCCTCTGGCTGGAGTGTCAGTCCTTCACTTGGACACCCCAGAATCGCCCTGTTCCAATGCACCAAGGCTTTGCTATGTAAATGTCCCAGCCTGGCATGCTGTAGGGAGGACAAATGAGTCATTAAACTGAGGTCCTGACCCTCCATGGCCTTCCTGCGCCCTGTGGCACTTTCCCAAGCACCAGGCTGGCATCCAGGGAACTGAGCTGACCTCCCAAAGGTGGCATTCACATCTTGCATTCTCTGTCCCCATGGATGCCTGCTAGCCTCCTTTCCTCTCCTTTCCTAGGTCACAGTGAGCGCCAACGGCCTGTTGGGAACCCATGGCTGGCTGCCCTATGACAAAAACATCTCCAACTACTTCAGCTTCACCAAAGACCCCACCGTCTCCAATGCCAAGTGAGTGCAGGCCGATGGCTCTTAGCAGGGATCTGCAATGCTGGGTCCCTCCCCGACTCCTATAATAGAGTCCCCGCAAAACCCTAGTGGGGTCCTCTGTTACTCTGTCCAGTCTGGTTTGAAGTGGACCACTCACTTGGGAAGCCAGTCCCCAGCTGAATAGACATATTCAGCAGGCACGTTCCTCCAACTGTGGTCCTTTGCTTAGTGTTACCCCGCTTCTTTCCACCACTTCCTGCCAGGTGAGGGAGCTGCCTCCAAACCCTCCCCGACCGGCCCCACGCTCCCCATCCGCTAGTCAAGCTGTGCGCCATCGTTTCTGGCAGTGCCTCCGAAGGCTCAGACCTCGTCACCCCGAAGCCTGTGGCGTTGCTCTTTGCTCTGTTCGTGCCCATTTAACTCCTGTTTGCTGATCAGAGTGCACCCCAGCTGGGTGGTGCCTCCCCACTCCAGGACACAGAAATGTGTCCGAATGGGGCAGCCCCAAATCCCTTCTCTGGACATACTATTGCATTGCTGATCCTCTGTCCTCTTCTGGGTCCTGAGCGAACACCCTGCCCTACCCTGCCTGCGGCAGCTGGGCTCACAGGCCCAGGCCATGTCATCACGGCTGCTCTCCATGGCCCTGGCCCTATCTACCACCATGGCGGAGGACGTCCAGAAGCTGATGGCAGGTGGCCCTATGTGGCAGTGCTGTAGCAATGTGCTCTCCTGTCTCCTCTGCCAGAGTCCAGCGCTTTCTCTATGGCCCCTTCGCCCCAGGGGTGGAGTTGTCCTCCAAGACGCTGACTGTCTCTCCTGACGGGAAACTCCTCTTCAGTGGCGGGCACTGGGACAACAGCCTGCGCATCACGTCGCTGAGCAAAGGGAAGGTCATCGGACACATCACCAGGCACATAGGTACGGCACCCGGCTGGCAGGGGGCTACCCCAGAGTGGGGTGTCCAGGCCAGAGGGACTCGAATCACTGGTCATGCATGGTCCAGTTTATCCTAACTCTGGCTTGCAGCCCCCTTGGGTCCAGCTGTTCAGCGATGGTGTGACCTGGGAGGGAATTAGGAGGATGCTGGTAAAATCTCAGTGCTTCAGGCCAGCCTGGGAAATGAGCAGCATCAGCTCTCCATGCAGTCGTATTTCCACCCACCCTCCCCAGGTGCCCGGTGGGCTCTGCCCCGAAGCACGCTCTTGGACGAAGGGTCTCCCAGTTGCCAGGTGGGATGACGAGGCTCTTCCAGCAAAGATGATCTGTGAGATCCCAGCCCCGTCTCAGAGCCCCTGGCAATAGGGAGTGGTGGGAGAACAGCATCGTGAGGTGGTGGGGTGGCCTCTCGCAAACCATGTCTCCTCTCCCCTCCTGGCAGATGTGGTCACCTGCCTGGCACTCGATCTGTGTGGAATCTACCTCATTTCGGGCTCCCGGGACACCACCTGCATGGTCTGGCAGGTCCTGCAGCAGGTGAGGGCAGGACCGGCCCCACAGGTCACTCTTCGCCGGATAGCTCAGTGCTGCCGGGGAAGGCTCCTGGGCCAGAGGGGTGGGGGCTTCATGGCAAAGCGCTTGGGCTCAGCAGCGACCCAGGGGCTGATCCCTGGTATCTCTTGCACCTGGACTAGGAGACTTGCCCTCTAGAGTAAAAACCTACCAGGTGGGTCTGATGTGCTGACACAGCTCGGAGTGCAGCTCACCTGACGCGTCCAGCTTGCTACCATCTAACTGGTATTTCTCACAAGCTAGCTGCAATTATTTCTCCAGCTGAGCTTTGCAAACAGCACTGGTGCATTTGCACAGTGGTTCCAAACGCTTCCTGTCCCCAGCATCTGGCAGGAGTCCTGTCTCCTCGGTCCCCTCCATCTCCTGTCTGCTTCGCTGGCCTGGGTCCTCCACTGCACTACATGGTGGTGGATCCACTGAAGAAGGAGTGGCAGCAGCAGTCTGCGCTGGCTGAGACTCAGACACACATCCCCGTGTTTCTCTCTCCAGGGTGGATTTTCCAGCGGCCTGGCTCCCAAACCTGTCCAAGTCCTGTACGGCCATGATGCCGAGGTCACATGCGTCGCCATCAGCACTGAGTTGGACATGGCCGTGTCAGGGTCACAGGTGAGGGCGGATCCCAGTGCATAGGGGTGGACGAAGTATAAAAGGGGGTCGGTGTTATGAATTTGCTGAAATGTCCGTTAGATTTTAAAGCTGAACTCTAACGAACTAGATTAGCCAGTGGAACAGGTACTGTAGCAAACCCTTTTGATGGAGTCCAGGCAGCATTCACTCCTGATTCAATGCTTCAGTGTTTTCAGGCCAGCTTTTAAGTGGAACAGCATTTTTCAGGTCAGAACACTTGATTATTCAAAACCAATCAACAAAGTATTAATTGACCCAAACCACATTGATATGCACAGCTGTTCGCTACTCAGATATAGGCGCGCCCAGCGTTCTTGGTGCCAACAGCACACACCAATCCAGCCTTGCAAGCAACTGTCAAGACCTGGATTGAGGTCAGTAGTTATATCAGGAACAACACAAACTGCCAAGTTGTTTGGATTACATTTATTTTTGATTATCATTTCATTAGTGCCTAGCGTACGTATTGCTCCCTTCCAGCCCTTCTCCAGTGAGATCAGCTGTACTTGTCAGTAAGACGCTTTGGGTGCGGCTCCTACTGTTTGAATGCATTGGTCCCAAACAGATGAGTTTTAAATATGAAAAGTAGTTGCCTAAAGTTTTGGTTCAAATCTCTCATTGGCCAGTTTATTGGATTACAAAGGAGAGTGTTCTTGTAGGATGAGTTAAGATCTAAAGTTATGGTCACAAGGTTTCCCCAGAGTGTGTGGACTTAGCCAGAAAACCTACCATTCCCTGTATGAAAGAGCAGAAGGGGAAATCCAGTCTGTGAAATGAGATCTCTCCACATCTCCTCCTAATCCTGGAATGTGAAGATTGCATACGGCTGCTCCATGGCACTGGGGATTTTGCAGCTTTCTCAAGGATTCAATCAACTCTGGGGCCCAATGTGGTGACCTTGGGTTTATACACAATGATTTCAAAGCTCTGTGGAGGTTGGCCAGCTTCAGATTTCTAATGGACGGCTGGGTGCCCAGATTTCAGCTCCAAAGGGGTAGCCGTGTTAGTCTTCATGCAATAAATTTGTTAGTCTTCAAAAATGCCACTAGATCCTTGCCAAGTTCATAGAATCATAGAATCAGAGGGTTGGAAGGGGACCTCATAGGTCATCTAGTCCAACCCCCTGCCAGAGGCAGGACCATTCCCACTAAACCATCCCAGTCATGGTTTTGTCCAGCCGGCCTTAAACACCTCCAAAGATGGAGACTCCACCACCTCCCTCGGCAGCTCATTCCAAGGCTTCACCACTCGCCTAGTAAAAAAGGTTTTTCTAATATCCAGCCTTGACCTCCCTAACCGCAACTTGAGACCATTGCTCCTCGTTCTGTCCTCTGTTATTACCAAGAACAGTTGAGCTCCATCTTCCTTGGAGCATCCCTTCAAGTCGTTGAAGGTTGCTATCAAATCCCCCCTCAATCTTCTCTTCTGCAGACTAAATAAGCCTAATGCTTTCAGTCTTTCCTCATAGGGCTTGTTCTCAAGGGGCAGCCGTGTTAGTCTAGTTCAGCAAAAGTAGCAAAGAGTCCTGTCTTAAAGACTAACAGATTTATTTATTGCATGAGCTTTCGTGGGAGAAAATCCCACTTTGTCAGATGCTTTCAAGAACTTACGGAGTTCCCCCATCTTCAAAGTGTCTGAATATGTGGGATTTTCTCCCATGAAAGCTCATGCAATAAATAAATCTGTTAGTCTTTAAGTGCCACAAGACTCCTTGCTTCTTTCGCTAGGCTCCTTGTTTGCTTTACAGATTGCTATCCAGCAGATGGCACTGGTGTATAACACATTTCTTCAGTTCTTTCCCTAGCAGAGACTTTTTATGTTTCATTCCTTTCCGGGATCACCTGGAAATGCAATCTCTCCCTTTTTAAGCAATTTCTGTGAATAGTCCAAAGTTCTTACTCACATTTTTCTTTGTCAACATCCCTTCTTTTTGTGCTATGCCGTTCTTCGTATTTCTGGGAGGCAGTGTTGGGCAGCCATGCTGACCTCAGGGTACTAGAGAGACAAGGTGAGTGAGCTGATGTCTTTGAGTGAACCAGCTTCTATTGCTGGGAGAGACCAACTTTCAAGCTACACTAAGCTTTTCTCTCTCACTGACAGAAGATGGTCCAGTCAAAGATGTTACCTCACCTTGCTTTGTCCCTGTATTCTTTCTAGTGTCATGATTATTTACAACAACCAAAAAACCTTTGTTTTCTACATTTCATGGACCTACATTGTAGGTTCTTTGAGTGCACATAAGCATTTCATGTCATTTAGGGTTTGAAACAGAACTCACACGTGCAGATGTAGGTCTGACTCACAAAGCAAGAAAATGTGCAGCCTCTAATTTGGAGTGAAAGACTTATTGACAGGGCAGAACCAAATTCTCCATGGTATATTTGATTTACAAGGCAAACAAATGGATAGTTTGTAACTGGGGGAAAAACGTGGCTTTGATTTCTTGGAGTAACAGGCAGTTCGCCCTACTTGACCTTCAGTCTCTCAGCAAATTATTTCTGCTTTGCTTAGTTCCCCACTTGCCCTGTGGCCTGTTGCACACTGAATAAATATCGTGTCACTCAGGTTTGGGGAGCGCTTGTTAGCTCTCTCAAGAGAAGGAAAGCCATTTTATCTATACATAAGTGGAGAGAATTTTGCCAAGGTGCTCACCGAGCTATTTCAATTTCTCTTCTTAGGAAGAGGAACTCCAGCCTTGCCTGGTGCGTAGGCTCCGAGTGACAGGAACCATTTTCTTACTGTCTTTCCTTCCTAGGTGGATAAACAGAGATGAATAACTTCTTAGCTTTAGAGGGAAAGGAGAGATTAGTAGCTTGAATCAAGTCATTCCTATTCACCCTGTACAGGGGTCTGAGGACGTCCTGCCCTAGAGCTAACTAGTGACTGGCACACTTAACGTTCCTCTGAAACGTGGGGGTGCCCAGCCTGTCTGACGTGACGGCTCTGCCTCTCCGCCGGCAGTCCAGCGTTGGGGATGTTTGGCATGCTGCCACACGATCAGGACTGATCTTGGTGGGAGAGATCTCTGCACTAACAGGAAACTGCCCAGCAAGGCTGAACTGGGGTCTGTGCTCAACTAGAAGGGCAGAGCTCACCTGTGTCACCCACCTGGCTTCTAAAAGCCTGGGGCAGATGGAGAATAAGGCTAGGGCTTCCAGAGGCCTATGGGATTTAGGCACCCCGTGACCACTGATGGCAGATGGGAACAAAGCGCCCAGTTGCCCTGCTGACAGACCGTATGCTTCTGGCGGCAGGATGGCACCATCATCGTCCACACCATCCGGCGGGGCCAGTTCATGAAGTCGATCCGCCCCCCTTGCGATAGCTCGCTGCCCACCACCATCTCGAACCTCGCCGTTGGCTTGGAGGGGCAGATTGTCGTACAGACCAGTGTGATGGGGAGAGCCTCTCTGAAGGTGAGTGGGGCAGGAGCATGGCTTTCGCTGGGAGCCTGGGGGGCGTCCTGGACACGTTCTGAAAGCCAGCAGGGAAGCGATGGTAACTCCCATCCCATTGGGGTGAAGGCGGTGTGCCCCAGAGTAGATCAGTGGTGCAGCTGGGTTCCAGCGCCAAATAAACAGAGCTGAATCCTTGTCCCTGCCTAGGAACCGAACGTCCACACACCCCCAGCAGGAGATGCTGCTCCTCTGCACAGTTTTCCCCCGTGCTACACCTCCGGCACGCTCTTGGGATATGTCTACACTGCAGTGAGATGCCCGCAGCTGATCTGGGCTAAGGGGCTGTTTAATTATGGGATAGACATTAAGAAACCCTTTCACTTCATGAGTCCCACAGTCCAGGAGCCAGCCCAAGCCTGAACAGCTACAGTGCAATGAAACAGCCCCTGTGCGAGCCCACACGGGCCAGCCACAGGTTTCTAACTTCAGTGTGGACCTACCATGAGATCTCGTACAGAAACTGTCTGCACTGCTGAATTTCTCTTAAGTTCACTTCAAAGCCAGGAGGGTCCCACGATGTGGGTTGAGGCTGTAAACATGCTTCGGGATGAGGAAACTTGCATCTCCCACAGGGAAAATGAGTGGGTTTGGTGCAGCTGGCGGTTTGTGGCAGGCGGTTATCTCCCACACAGCCACTGCTCTGGTTTCACTGGCTTAGTTGAATGGGGACGTTCCCCATGATCGTGGTGAAGCTTCTCTCTATTACGTCCATCTGTAGACCCGAAGCACTGGTTTCAAATGCGTAAGTGCATCATGTCGCTCTCAAATTCCGGAGAGGCCTGTCACTATTCTGTCCTCCGGGTCACGTGAGAGATCGAGCTGGCCTACTAAAGTGCTGCTGTAGTCTGTAAAATAGCCCCTCACACCCCTTGGATTGCTCCTGGCATGGATCCAGAGGCATTCATTTACTGGAGCTGCAGAAGAGAGATTTTTTCACCCTTCTGCGACAGAGTGTCTGGTCCTTACTCCTTCGCCAGCAGAATTGGGTAGTAAGTTCCAGTCGCGCCCTAGCTGCAGGGAGTGTGGAGGGGTTGCACTGGCATTGCTGTTTGTACAGCTCAGCCAGCAGAACCTTTGTGGCCGGGAGTGGCCGAGAAGGTAAGACCCAGGCCCATTTGAATGGGGAGTCCTGGAGAGATGGGCCACAGCCTGCCCCCACGCCATGCACCCAGTCTCATCGTAGAGTAGAAGCGCACTTGGAAAGCCTTGAGCCCTTCGATCTCTGTCATTGATTGCTCACCAATGCTCTTCTTATCTTCCCGGTTGAAGGACAAATTTGCCCTGCACCTTTACTCCGTCAATGGCAAGCATCTCTCCTCCGTCCCGCTGGATGAGCAGGTCATGGCCATGTGTGTCACCGAGGAGTTTGTGGTACTGGGGACCATACAGTGTTCGCTCCAGATCTGGGAGCTTCACAGGTGAGTGCTCCCTCATGGATCTCCTGGACTGGGTGCCCTCCTCCCATCCAGGAGGCCCAGGGTCCAAGTGTCGGACTTCTGTGATTCTCCGCAGACAGTGGGCTTCTGCCTCTGTTGCTGCGTGTCTCTAAAACCACCTAGCGAGTGGACCAGTATTGTAACTTGTGGGTCATGGGTCTGCACCTTTCTTCACCCTACCATCTTCTGGAGGACCACTCAATGCCAATGAGCTGTATTCATGCAGCCATGAATCCGAGTGAGGGTAGGACGTGGCTGGTTCCTTGCTCTCGGTAGCATGGGAAGTGAAATGTAGTGATGGGAAAGGCACCAGTCTCCTAAACTGGAGAATGTGGGTTCGTATCCCATCTGCGGTGAAGTGAACTTGTTTTGTAGCCTGTGTCTTATACAGGAGGTCAGACTAGGTGACCACCATGGTTCCTTCTTACCTTAGTGTCTATGAATGTGGAATTTATTCCTTTGGCATTAAAATAAAATCCTCTGCTGGTTTCCCACACCTCTGGAATCAGTGTTTCCAAAGTGTCTGTTGTGTGGGAAGCTGGTGTTTGCTGATTGGTAAAGACCTGCCCATATCGCTTTCCAGTTTGGTCTGGGCTTGCTGGTGAAAGAGGGTTACCCACTGCCACTGTCTGTGTGACAGACCACTGACGTGTGGCTCTAGAGCCCTGCAAAAGGGTCTGTGGGAGCAGGATTTTGAATGCCAGGAATTCCAGGTCAAATTGACTCTGCACATTTCCCACGTGCCATTACCTCTCGCCTTTTCACACATCATTCCTGTTCCAAAGGGTCTGGAGGATGAACTCCACCCTCAGGGACACCCCTGCAAGCCAGGAGCCCTGATGCAACCTTTGTCCACGCAGCTGGAATTAAGCAAATGATTTCACTGTTGAGGCAGGAGTCAGAACAGGACCCAGCAGGGTGAACATGAGACCCGGCTGATCTAAAACTATTGGGTGGAAGGGTTTATATCCAGGGCTCTGTGATCTGCCCCCTTTCCACAGTCCTTGCTGAGTCTGTGACAGCTTTCCCTCCTTTGTCCCTATCCTTGCAGCCTCCAGGCACCGGTGCTGTCGATTCCCATGAAGGTCCCAGTTCACAGTGTGTCGGTGACCAAGGAGAAGAGCCACATCCTGGTGGGGCTGGAGGATGGGAAGCTCATCGTGGTAGGATCAGGCCAGCCCTCAGAGGTAAATGGCGACTGTTCCCTCCTCGTGGTTCAGCAGGGCTTGGCTAGGACGAATTGTGCTCTGGAGGGTGGATCAGCTGGCCGCACCAGTGAAGCAGTTGCATGAGATGGGGATAGAGGGGTGCACCTCTGCTAGGAGGCAGAGGCACTGGACGGGCCGACAGTCATTAGTGAAATCACAACCACTGGGGGCATTGACTCCCCAGTCATGCTGGGGGCTCAGCCCTCTTCCTTTGGGCTCAAACCCTGAAGACAAAGGTTCTGTTCACTGCACCTCATCCGGGAAGATGGTTCCCGCGGCGCTGGCCAACTTGAGATCATCAGGCGCTGGGTGTCCCAGGGGCCCCAGCTGTGTGGGGAGACCTGGCCTGAGCGACCCCCTCCCTCTCCACATAGCGCGTGCACATCGCTTTGCTGAAACAGGCCCCTTTATCCTGTTCTTCAAGGTCGCGCCCCTTTGCTCTGCTCTCTCTCCAGGTGCGGACAGGGCAGTTCCACAAGCGGCTGTGGCGTTCCAGCCGACGGATCTCCCAGGTCTCCTCTGGAGAGACCGAGTACAACCCGGCTGAGACCAAGTGATGGGCTCACTTGATTCGAGGTGACCTGTCCCCAGAGCCTTACTGGGCCAGAGGCATCCTGCATCAGGAGATCTCTGGGTGCGATGGGCAGGCCTGGTCCAGCCTCACTGCTCGAGCATCTCCGCACATCCCCTGGGAAGGTAGCGGTCGCTCTGAACAAACGGGGCCTTGCTGTGCTGGGTGTCTAAGCCACTCGCTCTCAGGGCCGTGATAAGAAAGTGCAAAGTTTAGAAGGAGTTTCCTCTCTAAGCCAGAAGCCTGCACACACCTGTACCAGTGACTCTGGCTTTCCAAGGACAATCTGGCATCCCTTCGGCCCAGCCTGTTTCCTGAGCTTTTCCTGCAGAGCTTGAAATGGAAAATATTTGTTGTTGTTCTTTGTTTATGACTTTCTCACTGGGACGAGAGGACGGGAACCTTGCAGCCAGTGCTCCCCTGCTGTCCAGCAGGGAAATGTTGCAATAGATGCAAGACTGTGACCATTGCTGTGTTCATGGTCCTTCTTGGGTGGCCTTAACCAGACCTCATTGCACTACGTAGAGAACTTGTACCAAAACGAAGCACTGCTTTCCAGAGCAGGCCAGTCTGCTTCAGAAAAGCTTTAATGTGATGTTACTGGCAAAAGCCTGTTCTGTTTTCTGTCAGAGGTTGTATTTTAGAGGGCAACAAATAATGGGGGCCCAGAAGGACGCCAGCACCAAGTCTCAGATGTGTATAAATCCTGTGCTGGCAAAAAAAGATGGTCCATGTTCATTGGCTTCTAAAGAATACGGTTTGTCTGCTGCTTCCAACAGGGGGGCCCCTGAACTCAGCAGTCCCTCGGGCCACAATAATTTGCCTGTGGGCACCTCCTAACTTTCCTAATGATTTATACCTTTTTTAAAAACCTGAAAATAAATGTGCACAATCTTATTGTCTCGCAAGAGTCATGTCTTCCATGGAGCACAAGTTGGAGTGGCTCATTGGATGACTTCACCAGCAATAAAACTTGGATGTTTGCTAGCTTTGCCTTCATCCTGCAGCTCCAGGACCAGACACCCCTGCATGGAAGGGGAAGGAGAATTCTTCTCACCCAGCTGGGACAGAGGAGTCAGCCTGGGTGCCAGAGATGTCAGGGTTTGCCTCTCACAGCAACACCCACTGTCCCTTCCCAGAAAAGAACAGCGCCGCCCTCAAAACAGGACCTCTCCGTAAGGGATCCCAGAGCCAAAGTAGAGCCATTCCTAAGCTTGGTCAAAGGGCTTGGTCAAAACTGATGGAGGTGAACGTTGAGATGACAAGAGAAGGGAGAAGTTTGCAGCAGTGGAAATGAAGCAGTCCTGGGATTTGTCTCGTTTGCAGTCTGAGCCCGATATAGACTCTCTCATATTCTTCATGAAGGTCCTTCTGGTTTTGATAGTGGAGTGACACAAAATAAATAGAAATTCACCCAGAAGAAGACTTGCTTTTTGCCACCACCAGCCAACATTTTGCTGCTTTGATCCTGTTGGGGAGTGGCCCAGTCCTACAGACTAGCTCTCCTGGTCCTGGTGAGATTGAAGCCTCACTGGCACCATCTCAAAAGAACCCAGCTTCTGATCTCTACGTGACCAACCAGGTGTCAGTGGTTATTGCAGGGCTGTGCCATGGGCATCTTCCCCTTTCAACGATGCAGATCAGTGCTGCGGAAGCCCCACAGTCATTGTGAAAATGAGTATCCCATGCTCATGATGAAGAACGTGAGCCCATCACCAGAGAATTTGGGAGTGAATGGTCCCCAGACAAGGGGGCCATGGATTGGTCCTTGTAGGACACAGTGAACACAACTTGGCAGCTCTGTTCTTTTGAGAAACTTTGTTCCTACTCCCTTTCCTTTTCCTGATTAAAATCTCTCCTTGAGCCAGGAGTGCAAGAAGCCTGCAGGACTTTCTTCTGGCCATGCTCTGGGTGCTTCTGCTTTTGGTGGATAGCTGTCCCACAAGGGAGCCCAGAGCTTTCCTGCATCTTGCCGGCCAGCTCTCCTGGCCTCACTGCCGGTGACTCCTCATCAGGCAGGGCTGGGCTCTGGTTCATAGGAGCAGGAAGGGAAATCCCACACCTGGCATCAACCCCCAGCAAACTCTTCAGGTGTTGGCCTGAGCGTCACAACCAGGCCCTGGTGCTTTGTAAACTGGATCCAAACCTCATAGTTCAGCCCCATTGTTCTCATCCGTGAGTCAGGAGAGGGCATAATGAGGGGGGTATGGGTTGAAGAGCAGTCTGTCTTTTGCCCCTCACTTCCCATAACCTGTTCCCTGGCTCTAGGAAATGGATCTGTAAGTGTTATGCCATGTCCCTAAATCCACTCTACAGTTATGGCCACTTCGCCGCCGCCAGAGTTTCTCAGGTCCCTTGGGGAAGACCTGTGGGAAGGAGGCAGGGTGAAATCGCGTGAAACACACAGAGGTGGTCAAGGAGTGTTCAGATCTCAGTGCTACTCGGACGGGCTATGGGCTAGTCACAGCGGGCAGAGGTTTGCTCTGCTTTGGTTATTCAGGATGGGTCGTTAAAACAGCTTCATCTTCCATACCTTCAACTTTCTTCCAGCAGAGCTTCAGGGTCCTTTTGGCCAAAGTGCAATGAATGAGGTTACACATGGTTTGGACCTTCTGCCTCATGACCAAAACAGGGAGAGTAGCTGCCTTGGGACACTAATTCTGTAGGATAAGGGCTGGGAGGAGAGGACAAAGATCTGTTGTAGCTCACACTGGAGAAAACATAGACTATAGGCCTGGGACAAACTACTGCAAAAACCAATCATCAGGAACCTCTTAACAAGGAGAGGGAGGCTCTCCAAAAGCGCTGATTTTTAGCCACCAAACCCTGTTGGGTGTGAGGATTGTTGCTGGTCACCTTTCTCTGGTTCAGATCTGAGCTTGCTTTGGGACAGTTGGGTAGTTCAATCAGGCTCTTGCATTGGACAGTGCCTCACTTCTTGCTTGTTTGTTGTTTTTTCACTTTTGCAAAGAGAAGAACCACCTCTGGGCAGGAGATCCCAGCAATGTGCTCCACTTCCTTTCCTGAGATAAAGGTCAGGGTGAACCACATACAGTGCAATATTCGCAAATTGTAGAGAAGACGTTTAGCGTGTGTGCTGTACTGCGGTTTGTGTGTACATAATGCAATGTATACATATAGTTTTTGTAACTTTTTGAATGATGTAAATTTGAAGATTTCTACTAATATTCCCCCCCCCAAAAAAGGGAGGGGGGATTGTGTTTGGAGCTTTCCAGAATCCCACTGGCTTTTATAGAGCACTGAGGGACCTACAAGCCTCAGTGTGGATTTGTCTTTCATCCTTCTTAGAATTGCTCCGTCCAGTGGAAATCCTAAAAGGATTTTGTTTGTTCTGGTCTGGAGAGGCTTGAATTTAAAGCCACCTGCTCACTGGTTAGGCACTGCCATGTCCTCCTACTTGAGGACGTTTCTCTTTTCCCTCTCGTGCTTTGCTTGTACTTCTCTCTGGGGTTTTTTGAAGTCTGGAGGGATCTTGCTGAGGGATCTTCCTGCTCTAGTCTTCTTTGCATGTATGCTTGGGCCATAGTCCATGCAGGAAGGGTCTGTTGGCCAGGGCATGATGTTCTTCAAAGGGAATAGTTTCCTTCTGGCCTTCACGAGTTGAGCTTGCATGATCCCTTCCGGCTCCACTCGCCCCTGGAATCACAATGTGAAACCTGGTCTTCAGCCCTGAGTATCTGTTACGCTGCCCAGTTGGGTGCAGGACTGGTTGAGTTGGCTTTTGGGCAACCTAATGTTGACACCCAACTTTAGAAGAAAACTGGCACCTGCGCCTGATGCCTGAGCACGGTGGTATGTCTGTGGGGTGGTTATGTTCTCCCACTCCCCAGCCATCCCACACTTTTCTACCTCTTTAGGAAGTGAGTGGCACACTGTTCCCCGGGCTCTTGGGGAAGACATTCCAGCCCCTGTGTGAGATGGGGTCATTGCACTGGAACGCCCAACTCTCCGGCCTGCGGCTATCATGCCAAACATTTGGGCCTGATCTCCACTCATTCTGAACTGGGGGAAAGAAGGTGGCTTTGTGTCACGGGATGTTAACAACAGGTTGTGTCCCAAGCCACACTCATTCCTACCTAGACGAGCGCAAGGTTGTTTGCGGAGACCAGCAAAGAATTTGAAGGAAGAGGTTGATAGCTGAGAACTAGCCAAGGGCTTCAGACTCCTGACCTCTGAGCATGTGGTCCTCGGGGCATTATTTATGGGACCATTGCTTAGGCTTTTCTCTGAGAAGAAATGGACCAACCAAGCCTGTCACTCACACACCAGTCCAAACTCCACTGAAAGATTGTCCAGTAGGGAAACGGGTAAATGACAAATCCACGCCAGGGGTGTGTTTGGTGCTCAGGATGTAAAAACAAACAAACAAAAAAAAGATATTTATATTGTAGCTTTGCCTACAGATTCTTTCCAAAAGAGAGATAAAGCACAATCCGAAAACATTTATGCCTTAAACTTGAAAATGAACATGACTGATTCTGACGGGGACAGTTTGGACGGTTTGCTAGCAACATGCAGCATATGTGACCTTTAATAAACTTTATAAAGGAATAAATGATTTTCACTAACTTGTTGACCTTCCCTACCCTCCCCCACAACTGTTCCCACATACTGTGTGATAAACCTTTCCACCTCTTTGGTTTTCAGGCTCTCAAAATCCTTCCCAGCTGTTGATTAGGCTTTAATTTACCCATCTGTAATATGGGATCTTTGAGCCTGGGGAATTTTAATAACTTGTACAAGGCTGTATCCAAAGTTTGCAGTGGATGTAGGAGCAAGATCCCATGTCCTACTTCCCAACACAGTTCTGCTGGGCCATCACTAAGTTTTGGGGGGCAACTTTCTTTTTTTTCAGGTTCCTGCAGCGGTGTAATTTCATCCACACTGGCACACTGGCTATTGCTTGGGTTATACATTTAGGGCGAACTTTTCTAGTCTGTCTGTCTCTGCCACCGCTGGTGCGTTTGCAAATGGATGGCACGTGGTAGGTTTTCAGAAATGTTCACAAATCTATTGAACTCCACATTCTGCAAGAGAACCAGGCAGTGAGATGACACCAGGAGTGCAACAGCCAAGCTGAGGTTGTAGGGACTTAAAAGCAGGTACTGAGAAGTGTTTGCTTGAAGCTGTCCACGTTGTTCTCAAGATAGGTTGTGATAGCAGAAGCTGTAGAGCCATGTGTGCTTTTCAATCCAGAGGTCTGAGGATCCAGCCGCTGGGCAGGCTTTGCATTTAGGGTGAAATTCACGCTCTTTGGAGAACCAGCACCCAACCCCTGGGCTCCCGGTCAAGCCTGTTGCATTGGGCTTGTCCTCATTTGCTGCACGTCTCAGTTATTCCCTTGGGAGGTGGAGTGCTCCCTCTTGCCACTGGATTGAAGGGGGGGGCAGCCATCTCCAGCAAAGGATGAATCTTGCCTTGGCAGTGGAGGGCACCACAGCCACAGAGGCGATTGCTCTGGTTTCTCGTCCATGGGGAGGAGGAGCTGGAGGTTGGCGCCTGGCGGGAGGCTGTGCAGATGGAGGGAATTGGCCTGAATGTGTGTGAATTAGTGCTCAGAGCTGCCTCTGTCTCTCGCCTGGCTTCCCTTGTGCAGCTACATCGCTCCGTGGTCCCTAGAGGGGATGAGCCCAGAGGGCCCATCACTGGGTGAGCAAAGAATCAGAGAAACTGGAAGGGACCGTGAGAGGTCGAGTCCAGTCCCCTACCCTCATAGCAGGACCAAGGACCCTTTAAAGCCATCCCTGGAGAATCAGAGAAACCTGAAGGAGCTGTCAAGGGTCTTCCCAAAGGAGCTAGGTGGCTGGTCTTAGCCCTCTGTCTCCCGGCCAGGCATTGTGCAGGACTCACGGGCGGCTTTGTTAAAGCTCCAGCCCCTGGGGCAGTGAGGGGCCAGAGCTTGGGGCTGGTCTGCTTCGTGGCACTGGACTGGTCCTCTCGCCTCCTGTCCTCAGCAAGGGACAGTGCCAGGGTCTCCTGCCCTCTATTAACCGTAGCACCCTGGCAGTTAAAACCCGAACCCATCCTCTGTGTCTGGATGCAGTGGGGAATCTCCTCCTTGCAATTGGTTTGAGCTGCAGCCCCAAGCTCTGCCCTTGAACTAGGGATGGCACCATTCATTGGCAGCAGTCGGGGGCTTTTACCTTCTCTGCAGACTGGCCCAGCAGAGGCGTGTGTCACACCGAGGGCATGGCAGAGAGAGGCTCTGTGGTTCTGGAGGCTGATATTTGCAGGCACCCTGGGGAGCACGTGCAGCCCCTTGTTTGGCTATGGCTGTAGGGTTAGCTCCCAGCGCTGGCTGGGCACCTGGCTCCCCTGGGCTCTCCCTAAGCCCTTTCTTCATCTCCTGGGCCAAGCCCTAGGGCCAGACTAGTGGTGCTGAATGAGCAGAAAGTTTGTGCAACCCCTTCCAATGGTGCTGGCTGCCGTCCCCAGTGCCGCTCACCCCTACCACTCTCCCTCCCCGTGGGCGCTGGCATTCGGCTGCCGTTGGATGCATGCTCAGAGCAGAGGCTGGACTGACAGCCCCGGGGAATGGCACCGAGTCCTCTTTTAACGTTGTCCTCTCTTAACATGCCTCAGCCCTGAGCCACCAGGGAACTGCCTTGGATGAGCACGTACAAGGTCCATGCATCAGTCTCTCCCTCTGAGCAATGTGTGGGCACAAGACCTTCACCAAGCGGGGTGCCTGGGTCAGGGAAGATTGGATCGACAGTGATGTCCCCAGACGCCCAGTCCCTGTCACCCAGGCCCTCAAACTGGCCTCCAGGGATGCGACTCGGCCTCAAAGACAGGTGCCGCGGCGCCTCCTTTTTTCAGCCGTCCTCTTCAGGTTCCATTTGCACTTGGGCGCTCGCATCTGCGCTCCAGGGGGCACCCAGCGGCCAGCCTGTGAGGGGCGCTGTGCCGCTCACCGACACCCAGCGCCCTGGGCCCTTTCATACAGGAATGTTTCCATCAGATGTTGCTGAGGATGCTAAATTAGTTGCAGACAGGAAGTGGGTTAGGGGGGAGGCTGGGGGAGCCAGTCACATTCCTTGCAGCCTTTAATCATCCAAATGTGAAGCAGAGGAGGTTGGGGGGGTTGGGATGTGGCAATGGATAGCTGCAAACTGCAGCTGGGCTGATAGTCGCTGTTTGCAGGGTTTGAGGGTGTTGTCTTTGGGCTATCAGATCTAAGGGAGCCAGCCTTTGGCCGTTGTTCCCAGGGCTGCTTCCGAGGCAAGTGAATTTCGCCTGCGCCCTGCTGCAAATTGACCCTGCGTTTAATTCCCAGCTTGCCCCCACACTCCATGTGCAAGCTGGGGCATGTCCCTCAGTTGCTCTATGCCTCAGTTTACCCACTTGGGCATTGGGGAGCCAACCTGGGGGATGCAGGGGGATAATAAATGCAGCCATTAGTTAGCACTGATGCAGCGCTGCTGGGGACCCTAGGCCCTGCATCCTCCCTTCAGTAGGGGCTCATGGTAGGACAAGCCAGGTGCGTGGGGGCCGAGGCCAAGTTTCCAGAAGGGAGGTGAGCTTGCTTCTATCTCCCACCCACCTGATCTCCCAGGGCTTTTCAGGCTACTGTGCTGCCACTGCTTGTGTCCAGCATCTCCCCTTTGCAGGCGTATGGGGCCACAGACATCCCCCCCATCTGTCGATCCATCCACGCACAATTCTGGCCCTGCATGGCTCCCCTACGGTGGGAGGGACGGGTGGGGAAAGAGAGGGGGTCTCAGTGCTGAAGGGAAAGGGGGGTCCCTAGTGCTAGGGTAAGGGTGGAATGGCTCAAGGCCCTCCCCCTAAATTGCACAGATGAGTTGGGGTCCCCTGGGGATGGGAAGAAGATGGGGGGATGCTCCCCTTTGAAGACGCCGAGCACTGGGTTGCTGTGGGCTTTGAGGTGCCAGAGGCAGTGCCCAGGGGGCGGCCTTGGCCCACCGCTGACCCCTGAAGAGTTAAGCAGGTCTGGGGGGGTGAGGGAGCCCCTGTTTTCTGCCACCCTTCCAGCCCCCCCCACCCCCTGCCGGCGCTTTCTGCCCTGGCTGGGCTCCCTGGTCCCATCTGTCCCCGATTAGCAGCGCTGTGACCTCAGCGCCTGCCAGGAATCGCCTCTGAAGTGGGGCCTGTTTACATACCTGGGGGAGAATTTAAAGCCCTGGGGGACTCAGAAGCTCGAGTGGGGGGGCGAGCAGTGCTGGGAAGGGGCCGAGCTTTGCTGGGGTCACGGCATCAGCCTCCCTCCACTGAGGGCAGAGGTTCAGCTCGTGACGTGGCCGCCTCTGTGGTCTGCTTTCTCCAGGGCAGGGGTGTGGTGAATCGGGGGGCCTTGGGCTGGAAAAGGGGGGCCGCAGGAGAGCCAGGCCAGGCCTGGGAACCCAGGAAATGCTGCAGTCCTGCCAGGGCACCCTGGCCAGATCCTGCCAGTTCAAGGGAGTCTGGTTTTCAGCAGTGCTAAAGCTCCCCAAAGCCAGGAGCCTCTTGGCTGCTCTGTGGACTGGGCCCAGCTCTGGATCTGAGTCCCTGGGTAACTGGCCTCAAGTGAACCCCAGCTGTGCCTCAGTTTCCCCTTCTGCAAGGTGGTCATGCTGACCCCAGCTCAGGCCAGCCTGCAGACCAGCTAGAACAGCCAAAGAGCGCAGAAGGGCAGACTGATTATCCCCATTGTATGGATGGAAAATCAAGGCCCAGCTAGGTTGATCAACTTGCCCTGGGCAGGCAGGTAGCCCATGGCTGAGCCACGGCTCTACTGAGTCCCAGCCCAGTCCTGCGACCACAAGGCTAGCTGGCCTCGCTTTTTGAGGCTCCCAGGAGCTCAGGCTTCTCGCTGGGAGCTGATACATGGAGTTGTCATCTCCTGCTTTCAAGGCCTTGCCACGGCACCCAGCGTGTCACTCTTCCTCCCCCGGTCACCGATGCTGGCCAGCTGCCTCCCTGCTGTGTCGTCTGGCCGCCTGCGGGACAGACTGACCCGACATGCCCCTGTGCGCTCGCCTTGCCTGGCGGCTGGCAATGGGGCCAGCCAGTCACCAAACAGACTTTTGCGGGAGGCAGTGGCAATGGGGCAGGTGGGAGTAGAGCCCCACTTTTCTGGAGGTGGTTACTGATCCTGAGGGATGCCCAGCCTGGACGCCGCTGTGGATTTGGGGCAGGGCTGCAAACTCCACCAAGCCTGCTCTCCTAGGAGCTCTCTTCCCCCCTCTTTTCTCTCCCCATTTGGCTGGGGACTGCACACAGCCCTGGAGACGCTGTCGGCTCTGGTTGTAGCGAGTGCAAGTGCTTGCTCCAGGCAGCCCTGAGAATAGCCCCTGGGTGCTGCGAGGTATGGCCGCTGGGTTACTGCTTCACACGGGCTCTGGGGCTGGGGGGTGACCACTGGCAGAGTGTGACCAGCCCCCAGAGATGTCCAAGCAGGAGCTGGCGCTTCAGAGCTGGAAGGGCAGCCAGAGGACAGCTTTGCACCCATGGTCAGAGGGGCTGAAATCAGGACGTTGGGCGCCTGGCAGCCAAAGGACTAAGTCCTGTGCCCCTTTGCAGGGGAAGGCATGGGCCAGACCCCCAAAACTGCAGGCTCCCTGGTGCCCTTAAATGTAAAGATGGGATCTTGTCCCTCTCCCAGGGCTTCACCGTGTGCCATTTAACCCTGGCCTGGGATGTAGCCCTGCAAGATCAATAGACCAGCTGGGCTCTGCTGGACTTTCCCCTCTGCCATTTGGTGCAGAGAAACTGCTGCCCTGGTTGTGATTCCCCTGCTATCAGCCCTGGGCTCAGCAACATGGTGAAATGATGACTCTGCATGCAGGCTGAAGCGTGGCCCCACTGCGCTCTGTATGCACGACCTTGCGGCAGGGGCTCCAAGCCATCACAGCCTGCTCTGGCATTGAACATCGGCCCCCTTATGGGGTGCTGAGAGGTGGGGCATTTGCCTGAACCGCTCCCAGCAAAGCGCTTCAACAGGCAGCTTGTCCCTGTGCACCCACCACTGAGGGAATGCAGCAGCCGAGTTCCCGCTGGCTTCGGTGGAATCAAGATTGAAGCCAAAGCGCTTTGCTGGGTTGAGGCCGTGGGCAGAGGATCCAGTGAGTACCTTTGCCTGGGCTGATCAGAAATGGGAGGTGTCAGTGCAGACACGGTGCGAACATGTCACTCTCCACACTGGTCACCAAGAAAGAGAGCAATGGGACCAGCCCCTCAGACTACAGTCAGCAAAATTTGGGGAGGTCTGTCCTGGCCTCCCTCTTCCCGGGCCTCCTCTGCCTGATCACAGCAGGCTGAGGCGCTGGGCCTCCTCGAGCATCCTGTTCCCACCCACCCTGCTCAGCTCTGCACAGGAGAGGCCCAGAGGCAGCATCCAGCCAGTGTCCTGATCACACGCACACGCGCGCACGCACGCACGCACGCACGCACACGCCATGTTTCACGCTTCCAGCCGCTCCCCACACCTGGGCGTGGACGCAGGCTGATGGCCCTGGGAGGCCGTCAGCCCTAAACCATCCCTGCTCCCTCCCCATTGTCCATCCCTTTCATTCAGCCTTACTTCTGCACCTGAACCAGGCAGCTCTGCCCGTGGACTTGGAGTAGCCCTGGGGACAAAAAAACCTCTCCCGTGTGTTAACCACCTGACTTTCCTCTGAACTGATTTGGGATGGGCCAGGGTCAATGGGCAGCCAGCCTTGACAATGGTGGCCAGCAAGACGATCCCACGTGTGGGTGTTGCCAAAGAGAGCATCATGCATCCCTGACGCCCAGAGCAGATGGTGGTTTGAGGGCGTGACGATTGGCTGACGAAGCTGCTAAGATATTGGTCTGGCAAGCTCTGCATCCGATAAGACGCTGCCGTGGCCTCCCCCACACCCTCCCGTGTTTAGTCTACCGCTCGGCTCTGTTTACAGTCGTTCACCGTTCTGTAAATACAAGGTTTCCACCAGAGCCCCAGCACAGCGGCAGGGAGGCAGCTGCTGTGACGTGGCTGTGAGTGGGAGACTTCCCCGGGCTGTGTCATGCTCCTCACCAAGAAGCTGGGGTCCATCCGTGGCTCTGCAAGATGCACAATGGCTCTGGTCGCGTGGGGGGCACGTTGGGGCCATGGCTCCTTGTACGTGAGCTTCGGTGCTAACCTGATGACCCCAGAGCCTGGAACTGACTCCTGCAGAACAGCCACGGCTTTCTGCGCTGCCTCGCTGATGTGCCTGAATCCAAGGGGACTTTCTTGGAGAGAGAAAGAAAATTCAGCATCCAGGGCCCCATTCAGTCCTCGGCCTCTGTGCTGAGCCAGCCACAAGGGGACCAGTCCTCCGGGAGCTGGGATGGTGGGGCCAAGGAAGCAGGAGCCCTTGTTATGTTACTCTGTATTTGGCTATGGTGTCCACCGTTGAAGGCTATTGATAAATTGAGGAGGGTTCAAGGAAGAGCCATGAAAATGATTAAAGGATTGGAAATCTTGCCTTATAGGAAGAGCCTTCAGGAGCGCAATCTGTTTAGCTTACTCAAAAGGAGAAGTGCTAAGGTGATGAGTCCATACGTACCCTCCAGAGAGTGGAAATTTATTATAGAGGGCTTTTCAGTTCACCCAGGGGGCTGGAAAGTGAAGCTTGACAGAGTCAGGCTAGAAACAGCTGCAATTTTTTTTTTAACAGTGAGCGAAATTAACTGTTGTTATTGTAACCTTCTCAGCACCATGGGGAGATTTTTCCACCACTGAACATTTCTAAAATGGAGCTTCAATGTTTTTCTACACGGTCTGTCTGCTATCGTTCAAACAGGAATTAATTCAGGGTGGTGCCATGGCTCATGTTAGACACAAGGTCAAATTAGCCAACCCCAGTGGTCCTTTTGGCCTTTCCCATCTCAATGAAGCTCTGGCTAGTTCTCAAAGACCTGAGTGGCTTTTGGAAGAGGTGGCCTCCCTCCCATGTCTGCATTGCCATGTTGTCCCAAAGAATGGCCAGCAGTATCAGAGCCAACTGCAGCCCAGATCTGGCTCTAGCCTCCTGTATCTGTTCCCCATCCACCGGGGAACCACATTAGGGCTGGCGTAGCAGCTAGGAAATTGCCCCGGGGTGTTGGAGGGGCATGTGCTGCACAGGTTGTCAAGCGCTTGCCTTTGGTTTGCAGTGACTGAGCACCAGAGAGAGGCGACAGTAAACACCTAGGGCCAGAAACACTGGTGGATCAAAGCTTGGCATCCTTCTAGTCCCCCCAGGCTGAGTGTCTGTTTTGAAATATGTGATGCAGTCACTGTGCACCACGGCATCTGGGGCGCTTGTGTACAGGCGCTTGATTCTTTTGAGGGTGGAATTCACATACCCCCAGCTTTCAGAAGGAGTCCAAATCCCATGAGATTATATTGATGCAACGTGTGATGGCATCATACAGGACCCTTGCCACCCCCCCACAACTGCAGCCACCTCTGGGGTGAAAGTGTGCAGTCAGCTGCTGCCAAGGTTTGGGACAAAGTGAAGAAGAATTGACCAGGCGAGGCAGGCGGGTTGAGTATTGCAGCCGTTGGAAAGGGATGTGTGGGGTGGGGGGACAGGACACACCATTCATATATAAAATACTGCCTTGCTCAGCTCAGCCTGACCACAGACTTGGGATCATGGCTCTCACGGCTGGGTAACCTAGATGAAAACGACTCCTTGGGCAGAGAGCAGCAGTGCGCACCATCCCTTTAATTGACAGCTGCGCATCCTTGTCGGAGATGGCGTGGAGCACAGAAGAAAGCCCCCGATGCCTCTGTGATGGGCTGCATTAGCCAGGGAACCTGCAGCCCCCTTCATCTAAGCTGAAGGATGCATGCGCCCGTCCTGTCCCGTTTGCCAAAAATATATCTGCCCTGCTTGGTTTAGCTTGCGCTAAAGGCCAAACCCATGCAGCACCAGAGCATAACCCTTCATGGTAAACCACGTCCTCTGGGGTGTTGTTCCAGCAGCCGCTGTGAAATCAGAGCGGAGGCCGTGTCCCTGCTCCAGCCTGCTGTTGGCTCCTGGCAGCCATCCTAGTGGAGCATCCCTGATGGCAGTGAATATGCCCCTCCGCAGGCCAGCACCCTGCAAGCAAGGGCGGCAGGAGAAAAATCCCCTGGCGTCAAGCCTCTTCTAAGCCCAGCGGCTCTTCAGGGGGCTGCTCTGTGGCAGCTGCTCTTCATCCATGAGGCTGAGGCCAGCAACTGTGCTCGTAGCTAACGGCCCCAGCCAGGCGGGCAAGGTGGTTTTATCCACGCTGGGATTGCAGCCAGTGGTGCCGTGTGTCCTGGGCAGAGACTGCTCGCTTCAAGGCAGGGAGGCTGCAGGCCAGTCCCCCACCCTGAGATGGCACAAGGCCATACCCAAAGTCAAGGACCGGCCCTTTGATCCAGTGTCAGCTTTATCTCCTCCAAATAACACACATTCAGCACCATCCCTTTCCTGCCCCAGCCGAGGCTCTTCTGTTGGGGCTGGCGACTCCGGACCAATTTCCCCGCTACTGGTCACTTTCCTGAGTCGCCCAGGGAGTGCGGGGGGCAAGCCAGCAGCCCCCCCGCCCCCAGCAGCGCCTCTTCCATCCAGTGCTGCGGTGCCCTGCCCATGCCAATAAAAACCCCCAAAATGCCCTTGAAGTGCAGTGTTAACGGGGCTGTAAACGTGTCTCAGTAAGGACATAGCAGGGGCAATAAAACTCCCTGGGGCGCATTTCCTGAGCTGCCTCTCCCCCCACAAGCTGCTGCAGGGGGGAGCTAGGAGCTACCCCATCGCCTCTGCCCCACGCTGGAACGGAGTGACACCCATGGTTTGGAAAGCGCCCTTTTGTCCCTGTACAAACATGGGGGGCAGAGGGAGTTGGCATCTGGGAGTAAATTGTCTCTGAATGGGTCTCACTTGGGCTGGGAAGAGGTGGCAGATTGGGGCGCCCAGCCTCACCTCGCTATGGCTGGGCCTGATTCCCGAGGCTATGGGGATGTATCACTTCTTTCCAGCAGGCCTTGTTTGCAACTGCGTTGCTGCCCCAGGGGCAGAAACCAGCAGAGTGGGCACGTCTCTGCTGTGTGGTGATGGTGAGCAAACGAAGAGATCCAGAGGGACAGCCCAGGGTCGAGAAGTTGCACAAGCGAGTTGCTTCAATGCAGGGTCTCGCTCTGCACCCGTCACGTCCAAGCACACGTTTAACCACGTGCCGACCCATCTGCCTGTGTGTACTCTCGGCCCCTCCCTGGCGTGTCTTGTTTTGGGGTGGCAGAGGTTTCTTGGTTTTAAACAAACCCCCAGCTCTGTGTTTAGGGTAGAGCAGGCCAGATGAGAGAGCTGCACCAGGAGCAGGAAGCGGGGAGAGGCCAGAAAGGTTTCAGGGGCTGTTCTCAGAGTGCGAGACTCAGGATGGCCACACACCTTCCCCACAGGCTCTCAGACACCCATCAGTCACCGTCAAACTGAGCTGGAGTCGATCCAGTGCAAAGCCCGCCAGTCACCTGCTTGCTCAAGGTGGCCAACCTGAGATCACCAGCAATTGCAGCAGCAAAGCCCTCATGCCCTTGCGAATGTCCCCCAAAAACCCTAGTGTCTGGCCACTGAAACCCGGGGCATTAACTGGGGCAAAACTGGTTCCACCGGCCCATTCCAGACACATCCGCTGGCTGCATGCAGCTCCATAACGTGGACAGCAATGGCAGGGGGTTTCCACTGTAAATCCACAGCCTGGAGAGGGGATTTTCCCTTGCCTTGGTCTAATGGAGCCAGTGTGGGCGCTTGGCTCGGTTCCACCGTGTCTCTCGGGGGGTGACTGTTTCACAGCTACAGAGCTCGGGTGAGCTGAGTTTTAGGTGTAGATCTGGCCCCCGGGATGTGGGCATGCAGGGGCTGATAGCGCATGGGGTAGACGAGTGATGGGCAGAGCCGGCTGGCTGTGAGACAGAGGGGCAGAAAGGCTGGGCTGTAGGAAGGGGGCAGAGAAGAATGAGATGGGGTGGCTGACACCGGATGTGAGAGGAGCAAGAAAAGGCTGCGGAGGGGGGGATGCTCATGCTAAAGCTGGGGGGGTACCAGGGTGGGAGGGCCTGCTCAGCCCCTGTTCCTAGAGTGCCCCACGCTGCCTGCTTGGGGCTGCGGAGAGGAGACGGCAGCCAGAGATGCACAGCATCCCGCTGGCGGGTGCACAGAGCCCATCCCGGCAAAGCGATGCTTAGGCAGGGGCCTAATGAAAGACACGTGGGCAGCGGGAAGGAGGCCCTGGGGGGTGCCGTATTCGGGGCAGCGGGGGGCTGGAGAGGCGCCAGGGAGACAACAAGACCCAAGAGGAGGAATGAAAACCTCATGATAGGGAGAGAGATCTAGGGCAGGGGGCGGTCCCAGACAACCTCTTCCCGCTGTGGGGAGAGACAGCCAGGGGAGCAAAGGGGGGGCAAGGCCCTGGCTGCTCCTAGCACAGCTGGATCCAGTCTATGGTCTCTTCCCCTGACTCCCCCGAGAGGGAGCCGCCTCAGTCCTGTGGTGCTTTGCAAACTGTTGAGCTGCTCTGAACCTCGCAGGCCTGCGCCCGCTGTGACTTTAACTGGTGGCAAATGGACAGCGGGCTCTCGTGTGTGGGGCTGAAATGCAGCCACTTCTGGGGGGCAGGGGTATGCAGACAATAGCCACACCTCTGCTGCCTCCTTACCTCCCATCTGTTGGGGTCACGCTTATACCTGGCAGCCTTGCCCCATAGCTGCACTTTACAAGCCGGCATTAGCACCGCGCCCAGGTGCCGATGGCCCAGCCTGCCCTGTCCTTTAACCGCCCCAGGAGGGACCGGCAATGGGTGACACACTCGCCTGGCATCCACGATCAGCGCTGGATTATCATGGCTGATCTGTGTGGGTTGGATTAGCCGTTCAGGTTGCCAGCGGAGCCCCATGCTCCATTCCCCTCCCTCTGCTACGGCACGTTTAAGCAGCCCCCTGTTTATAGGCAGCAACTCACAGGGGTGGAGACGTCCCAGGGCTGACTGTGGGGTTTGGAGCTTATACAGTGGCCTGAATGCTAATACGGGGATAGTGTCTGGGAAACAGGGTTTCAAGGAAACCGCGGGCTCTGTTAACAGCATGGATCTCTAGCAAGAGACATCCACTGGAGGCATTCGGCTCCGGCTGGGAACATGTCCCGGCTGTCACCACCTGGGTCTCGCTTCGGTTATTTTTAGGTGGTACCGTGGCCATTGGGGCAGGGAGGCCTAGAGTAGTATGACAGAATCAGACCTTTCCATGTACCAGCAGAGCTCCAGCCAACATGGCTTTTTGTCCCTTCCCGTAGATGTACCAGCAAGATTTGACATTGTCACTGGAGAGTGCGAGGATGGAAATCCCATCCTGGCTGGCAGGGAAATGTCACCATCTTGACACACGTGTGAGCTTTCCCACCGCTGGGAATGTTCTTCTGTGCACATACCCAAAGGGCACTTTTGTGGCCTGTGCAAACAACATTTGGGACTGGCCAGAAACTTGAGCCAGATAGGAAATGTTTCCTGGCCTGTGAATGTGTTTTCTTTTTGTCTCTGGTGAGCCGTGGTTGGTGTGGGGACGCTCCCTCAGCCACATCTACACTGAAAAGTGAAATGAAGGCAGGTCTAGAGGCTGGGCATGTCTCATGCTTAACAGATAAAAGGGGGGCAACTGGTCTGTATGGGCTTTGTGTTTGCATGTGTGCAATTAGGTATTAGCATAGTCTCATTATGGCATAATGGTAAATTATGTGTGGGCTGATTTGATCACAAAGCTTTCAATACCAGGATTTTAACTGAAGAGGAAAATGAACTATTGTCTTTTCATGATATGTTACCCCTTGGTTGTATACACTCTGCTTAGCCTGTTTGATGGAAAAGTCACCATCAGCAACACAGAATTTGGAAGAGTGAGAAAACTATTTTTCAGTCCTGTAAATTTGAAGAGAAGGGGGTGTGGGGGTAGCATTAGCTCTGCAAAGAGTAACCCTTGAGGTTATGGCTCACCCCCTGCCCCTGGTTAAGAGATAGACTGGATGACTCCTTGTGAAGTCTCCTTTGTTATTTTGATCAGGGGTGTAGTCTCTGGTGTCCTGAAGTCTGGCTCTGAAATTACTGAGGACTGAAATCCTCTCTAAGAGCTGAAATCATTGAAGAGCGACCCGCGGGCAATGCCAGCGGACTGTGTGAGCGGCCAGCGGAGGGCGTGGGTGACCATCAGGCGGTTCCAGCAGCCAGTGGGTGGTGTGAATGGATCCAGAGGCAGCAGAAGACGACCGGAGGAGAGGGCTGAGCCAACCCCCCCCCTTTTCGATGTGGACCCTAAAACTATGGTGGCCTCTATGATGGTCAGTACGAGGATAATGGCGAAGCGAGGGGCATTATTTACATACACTGGGGTGGAGCGAGTGCTGTATTGGGTTTTGTCGGGATCCTGTCCTGCACTGATTCTCCAGACCAATTCTGGTTTTGATATTGCCTCTCTATATTTTTTTATGCTACCATTAAAAGTTCTGTGTAGTACACTCAGATTCATGCTTGCAAGCAGGGAAGCATTGCTTTTCCAGGGAATAGTGCATGATTTCCCAGGAGACCGGGTGAGGGCTCAAGCCGGGTTGGTGTAACATTGTTCAGAAACCCCTAGATGTAGAACCCAGCCCTTGCTGGTCCCATCTCGGTCTGGCAGAAGGGTTACAGAAATGAAAAAGCTACACCACAGAACAATGTAGTTAAAAACCAACCAAACATCAGGTATTGACAGCGCTAGGTCAACAGACTCACTTATATGTCAAACTAGCTACTGTCCCTCGGCTGAACTTCGCTGCCAGGAGCCACACCTATCCTGTTGCTGCAGTGTGTGTCTACACTGAAACACGACTGTAGTCCTGTCCCTCCCTCTGTGGCTAACTGAACCAGCCGTTCTTTGGGCTGCAGGCTCAGGTTAGCTATTCAGGACGTGTTCAGCAGTTCACAGTGTCAAAGGCCAGCAGGAACCATTGGATCAGTTAGTTGAACGGCATGCACAACCCTGCATTGAGCCCAATAACTAGTGACAATTAAAGTGTCTTCCAGAAAGGAACCTAGTCTAGATCTGAAGACATCAAGATGGAGGTTGTTGAATCACTTTCACTAATTTAAAAAAAAAAAAAAAAGTAGCCATTTTTTAATCTGAATGTATCTGAGTTCTGCTTCCCACCCTTGGCTCGTGTGTCTCTTCAGGAGAAAGCAGTCCCACCAAAATCAAGGATTGAAGAACCCCAACATAGCCTTTGGAGAAAGTTGGAATCTGAAACCAGTTGAGAAGTGTCACCGTGTCTCTGGCTTTCCATGCCTCTTCAATTTCCTTCTCCTGCACACTGAAGGAAATAGCAGTAACCAGTGGCCTTTTAAGGAGCTGGATCTGAGGTTGTCCTTGATGGTGAATAGGATTTCTGTTCTTAGCTGTCATTCCAATTTAGCTCAAGTGCCGACCCAGAGATGCTTTACAGCACATTTTGGAGCACATGCGTTTCTGCTTTCAGCGAAGGCCATGCTCAAGTAGAGAGGAGTGGACCCAGAGAATGGATGATGCTCAGTGAAGGAGAGCAAATGGCCAAGAGGGCCTGTGGTTCCCACCACACAGCAACAATGAGACTTTTCTCTTCTTCGAGCATTGCTCACATCCTCGAAGAAGGCTGGCTCGAAATGGGGTGGGTCTGAATTTTTCAACTTTAAAAAGGTGAAGAGACGAAAGTTGGGGCAGTGTTGGATGAAAGCTCCATGTCTTTTAGCCATCCTTCAAGAGGGCTGGACTTGCTTTGCATTTGGAAAGTAAAAATTCTGAAGTTCCAACATTTTTGCCCACAAAAAAGAAAACGTTGGCAAACATTTTTCTCGTGTTTTACCTGTACATCCCTCTAAAGGTTCTTTTGGTGGGCTGCTTTGCACTTATTTGTTCCTTTAGTCACCAAAAACTAAGACATAAGATCTCCATTTTGACAGAAGGGGAAACTGAGGCAAAGAGCAGTGTAGGACATGCCTAAAGACATGCAACAGGCGAGTGACAGAGCCCTGATATTTGGCCCTGCACTCATTCCCCTGGACTTTAGCCGCTCCATCTAGCCAGGCTTTGACTCAGTGCTGACCTCAACTGGATTAGCGGGTACTATGTCTGAACATCAAATCCATAGCGTCAGCCCTGCTGAAAGTTTCCAAAGCTCCTCACCCCATACGAACACCATCCCTGACATGCGGCCTGCTCTGGGGTGCAGCATAGCAACTAACTTCCATACAACATGTTGCGAGGGCCGTGTTGACCAAACACACTCGATCCAAACCCCTCCCCTTGCAGAAAGTGCCTGGGGTCTTTAGTGTCCGTGCCACGTTTGGTTTAGCTCTGCCCGCCACGCTTGCAATAAACGACATACAAAGGTTGCCGGCTGGGACTGAAAAGGAAGGTGGCGCCTGGGCTGTTGGAGACACTTAAAGAGGCGGGTGCCTTCTTGCCTCGCTTTGGTAAAACCACATCAATGGTGGGGTTCTCGGCCCAGCTGAATCCTGCTCTCCCGAGCTGAGTTCTCCCTCCGGGAAGGAATGTCGGCCAGATGCTCCCCGTATGACATCATTCCCCGGGGGGCAGGCGGGGTGCTGGGGAGAGCATGTTCCTTGGACTGGGCCGACTCGAAAAAAAGGCAGCAAAGCCAGGCAGCTTATTAGACTTCTGCCAGAGTCACGGGGAAATGTGGGGCTCCTGGACTCGTAGACGTGGGCTGCAATTCATACAGATTTAGTCTCCTTTTGCATACAACATTAGGGCCCTTCGCCTTTTAGCAGGCCCTTGAAGCAGAGCGGAACTGGATGGTGGGGCGTAGGAGGGAGGGAAAACGGGGTCCTTAATGGGGGATAGGAGGAGAAAAATTACCCCCTTGGCCTGTTTTTCCAATTCCAGACGTGCTTTAACCCTTTCCCAGCTGGTGGGGAAAGGATCTTTGCCCTATATCCCAGGACTCTGCCTATAGTTCGACCTGGTGCTAAAGCAACGGTGTTCAAGAATAAAAATGTGCTGGCTGAGTAGGAAAGTGAATGAAGGGGACAACATCGTCACCGGTGGAGGTTTGGGATGAGCTGAGCGGGGGATCGGGTGGAAGGACAGCTGAAACGGAGATGCAGACGTAGGCCAGGAAGCTGGCCAGAGCAAATGCAAGAGGTTTTCAAGGGAAGGGAGTTGGTTCAGGTTTGAGAGTGGAGGTGTGGACGAGCCAAGTTACGCAACAGGTGACAGGTAGATGTCATTGAACAAAGACCCCCACCCACCATCTCTGTCCTGGGATAAGGTTGTCAGGCCCGTTAGCACTTCCATGATCATCACCAACAGGGCCGGCTTCTCCACCAGGCGCCCAGCTCTGCAGCTTCCTGCACACCCCCGTGCAATAATTTTAAAAGGGCATGTCTGGCTTTTGACACCACTGTGTTTAGCTCCTTTCCCACCTGGCAACACATCTGAGCAGAGCAGGTACTTTGATGTGCCAGGCTGCTCCCACATCCGTCTCAGCACTGCCCCACTTTACTAGTGGCTGCGTCTACACCAAACTGCTGGCTCAGGCGTGGCGTTGAGGCCGGACCCCTGCTGCCATTCACTGACAGCTGGCTGAGTTTGGGGTCCTGGGACCCACCAGGGTTCCTGCTGAGACTTGCTCCGGCCAAGCCCTGTCACCGTGCAATGTGGATGCAGCTCAGACCAGCCTTGGCAGGTCTGCATGGTTCGGTACGGCTGGGAGACCCGGGGCCAGCTCCTGTGAACTGAGGTCAGTCTGTCAGGCCACATCTTGTTTCGCTGCTATCTCTGCTCGCAGGAGCTAGAGCCTCTAGTTCGTGCATCTTAGCTGGGACTTGGACCAGCTGCCTCAAACCTGCCACCTCGAACCCCCACTGGCGCAGAGGAGCCCAGATGTGTCCCCTGGTAGAGATGAGCCTCGAGGTGCTCCATGTGACTAGCCAGCTGGAGCAATTCTGTGGAGGCCCTGGGTCGAAATGAAGCTGCTCACAGACCCATCTTTGCTGCCTGGTGCCTGTCAGCCTTGCCATGCTCATGGCGTGGGTCTCGTCCTCTCTCCAGCTGTGGCGTTTCCAAGGCACTGACCAACACAGCACTGTGGCCACCGAGGCTGGGTCCAGTTGAGCAGGAGCAGGCTGTTGCAGCTTAATAAAAATTTGCTCCTGGTCAGCTGCAGGTTCCCAGCTGGACCATCTCTGGCCTGTGCTTTGATTGGCTGAGCAGAGCAGGTCCCGTCTGCTCTTAGGCTGTCTCGCCATCCAGAGCATGGCACTCAGTTGCTGATCCCGGGTGGGTGACCATGCCCCTGGACTGGCCGAATCCCTCCCAGCAATCCGGCCCATCAAGGCAGGAAATGGGGACAGTATAACCTTGGAGGGGAAGGGAGGAGCTGGCTTCGGGCCAGATGCATTTCAGCATTCCACAGTCCCTGCTGTATTGTTATTTATGGGAGACGTCTCTCTCAAATTAGATTTTGCACGGCTGATGTTCTCCAGGCTTTAGTTTGAGGTGGCTTCAGAGTCTGCAGTGTGTTTCCTTCCCTCTTGCAGAGCCTCCCTCCTGTCAGCATCTGAGAGTGGGAAGAGTCACAGGTTTCTAAGTGGCTAAGTTTTCTATTCATATTGGAGACTCCTCTGTGAATGTCTTGCTGTCTTTTGAATTGGCCAGCCCTTCCAGAGAGGAAAGGCAGCAGCATTGGCCTCAAGAGACACTGATAATCACTAATTTTTGTACTGCTTTTCTCATCAGGAGAGGGCAAAGTGCTTTATCCCCATTATACAGATAGGAAAACTGAGGCTCTGGAGGCTAGTGACAGAGGTGGGACTAGAGCGCAGGTTTCCTGAGTGCCAGCACTGCTCAGTCTTCAAGGCCACGCTGACATGCACATCCATGGAGCAGTCACTTAATCCCCCAGGATTCACACACAAGGAGTGGCAGGAAGTGAAGGTTAGGGCACTAATTTAAGATTGGAGCGACTTGGATTCTAGTCCCATGGCCTCCCTATGTGAATTGGGGCACGTCCCTCAGCCTCTCTGTGTCGCAGTCCCCAGCGTACAATGGGGCTACCACCTCACAGAGTCTTCAAATCCTGTAAAGACCATGCGGTGAGCAGACACCACAGTGCTAGGGGCTGGCCAGCTAGACCATGCTTCTTAACACACTGAGTAAAACGATGAATCTTTTCAGTCTCTGCAGGCTCCAGAAGACTGGATCAGCACATCCTGCATCAAGCAGCGACTCCACCTCATCCCGCAATCGCTCCTTGGCTAACATGGGCAAACGCTCCAACGTCCCCCCTGCAAATGACGTCTCGTTCAGTATAGGTATGATGGTGACCTGGGAAGGGGCATTTGATCGAGTGGGTTCTGAGTTATTACAGAGAAGTTCTTCTCGACTGGCTGTTGTGGACTTGCCCTCATGCTCAGGGTTTAACTGATCACCATATTTGGGGTTGGGAAGGAATTTTCCCCCAGGGCAGATTGGCTTGGGTGCTGGGGTTTTTTGGTCTTCCTCTGTAGCATTGGGTATGGCTCACTTGCTGGTTGATTCTCTGCATTAAAGTCTTTAAATCATGATTTGAGGACTTTAATAGCTCAGTTAGGGGGTTGAGGTTCATTGTAGGAATGGGTCGGTGAGGTTTTGAGGCTTGCAGTGTGCGGGAGGTCAGACTAGATGATCATATTGGTCCCTTCTGACCTTAGAGTCTATGAGTACGGCCAACCATTTTTTTCCTGGGTGTGTACATTCACCACTAAAAAGCATTTTGTTTTCTTGCACCCCATTTACCAAGTGATCCAGCTGACTCTGGCGCAGTGACCTATTTCCCCTTCCTCCATTTTCACCTCAGTGGCCAACATTAGCAGTGGTGATTTTGTGTCTGAGGTCTGTGCTCACCGCAATGGCAGGTTCCACACCGGCCCCATGTGCCTGTTGGAGACTCTGCCACACTGGGAGTGTCGGCAGCAGAACAGGAGCATGGGCTGGGTTGGTCCCATCCCTCACAATAAATTGTGGTTAAGGATGAGACAACTGATGTCTATCAGGGGGCTGCTGTTCAAGCATCTCACCATGAGTCTGGCCTTTGGTGGCTTCCTGCCATGTGGAAGGGACTCCTCTGCTCTTGAGCTGAGAATCCAGAACAGAAGCCTAGAAGACCAGAGTCAGAAAAGATCTCAGGAGATATCTAGTCCAACCCCTGCTCAAAGCAGGACCAACCCCAACTTAATAGTCCCACCCACGGCGCTGTCAAGCCAGACCTTAAAACTGCCTCTGTTTATCTTCTGCAAACTAAACAAGCCCAGTTCCCTCAGTCCCTCCCCAGAAGTCCTGTGCTCCAGCCTCTAATCATTTCTGCTGTCCTCTTCCGGACTCCCTCCAATGTGTCCACATCCTTTCTATTGGGGGGATGACCTGATCCCATGACTTACACTTCCCTGCATTTATTTTCCTCCCATTCTCTAAGTTCCCCCATCTGCAAAGCATCTGACAAAGTGGGATTTTCTCCCACGAAAGCTCATGCGATAAATAAATTTGTTAGTCTTTGAAAGTGCCACGGGACTCCTTGTTTGTAATCCTCCAAATGTGGCCTCGTAGAGGCAAAAATCGCATCCCTCTGACTGCTGGCTGTGCTCCTACTAGTGCACCCCAATCAGGGGCAGTCTTAGGGATTTTGGGACCCTGGGGCTAGGACAAGTGAGGACTGAGTCTGAAATATCCCACCCCCCAATACACACCCCAGTTGCTATGTCACGGCCCCTAAATTAAGTGTTATTCATCCTCCTGGGGATGAATCAGGGCATGGCACAGACTCAGCCTGCCTCTCTCTCCCACCCACCAGAGACCACCCACCCCGTCCCCACACCCAGGGGCCACTGCGTGTGAGCCAGTCCCCCCCACCCTGTCCACATGGCCTGCTTTGCATTGCTGGGACCAATCCTGCAGCCCCAGTCTTAGGCCAGCAGCCAGGGGTCCTCGAGACCCCGGTTTGCATCAACACCACTCCAATCTCGCACACTCAGCCACAGAGCACAGCAGTCAGCCAGTATGTACATACACACAGACGCACCTACACACGCACACGCATTCCCCAAAGTCCTTCACATGGTCAGCCACCAAGTACGTCCCTGTGTGGTGGAACAGGAGGCTGCTCTGCACCCTGCTGGATCGTGCTGTCAGTCGAGTGGCTAGCCGGGGTTGAGCTACGTTGTATGACGCCTCTGCATCCTCCCCACACCTGATTCTTGTCACAGTCCCTCCTGAGAGCTCCCAGGAGCAGGGACTGGCTTTTGCCGCCCGTCTATTCAGCCCAGACCAATGAGCGCTGATGCTGCTGTAATTCAAATAATCAGCATTACGGCAGATGTCACCAGGTGGCGCTATTGCACACAGTCTGCCAAGGTCTCAAAAGTGTGAGCAAGTTTTTAGGCTTGGGAGAAATGCAGCTGGTGTTTGTTTCAGCTGATCCATGGCTGAGGGAGCTGAGCGAATGGCAGAAGAGTTTGTTCTCTGCCTTGCGCTCTGATGAAAGTCAGTTCTGGAGATGGTTGCACCCTAGGCACCGATGCTGGGCTGAGGTTCCTGAGCCAGCAGCTTGCCAAGCTTCTCCATTCCAAAACTGGGGAGCCCATGTAAACAAAGCAACTGATCTCTAGGATTTAGCCAAGCTTTGCCACTGATTTCTGCCTAAACTCTCCTTCATTCAGTTTCATCCCACTTATGCCTCTGGGGCCCTAAACATGCCCTCTATTTCTTTGGGGTCCAGAGCTCCCTCCCACCCACCTTCAAACCCTATCTGACAGAGGAAGGGGCAAATTCTGCCCCATGCCATGCTGTTGCCAAGCAGAGGGCCTGGCACCAAAGGGTCACTCCAGTTCCCTGTGTCACCACCACAGCGCCCTGGAGGAAAGACATGGATCGAATGGGCCATGGACCTTGGATGGATGGAGCCATCCCAGCAGCTCATCCTTGCAGACTGGGTTGGCCAGTGGCCATCTGCTACCTGGTCTGGACCATTCAGATTCTCAGCTCCTCGGAGCAGGGCCTGTCTTCTTGCTCTGTGTTGGTCCAGCATCCAGCACAGTGTGGTCCTGCTGCATAGCTAGGGTGGCTGGGGACTATGATAACACAAGTAATACACAATAATTTGGGGACAGAGGCATCTCATGATCTCCCAGCCTCCTTTGAGGGTGGGCTGCCTACCCAGATATTGACACCTATTTTTTGCATTGCCCTAGTGCCTAGAGCAGGCGTCTCAAACACACAGCCCGTGGACCGCACGAGGCCCCTAAAGCTATTTCCTACAGCGAGCAATGACGCTATCATTACTGATATTTTCAGTATTGTTGTATGAAAAGGGTTCAGTGGCGCGGCCCTCGGGCTAACATACTAGTCCTCATGTGGCCCTCATGGTGATTTGCGTTTGAGACCCCTGCGCTAGAGGTTAGCTGCTGTGTGAACAGACTGACCAGTTTGGGAGGCAGACACGGGCACAGAGAAGGGAAAGCCCACATCCTCAGAGCTAACTAGGGTAGTTAGGCACCTAAACTGCCCAAAGCTGCCATTCACTGATCTCACAAGATCAAGCCGGTAAGGTCCCTTGGGTCCCGTCCAGCTATAAGAATAGATCTGCCCATCTTCCTGCAAGTCCAGGGAGGGCTCCCCCACCTTTGAGAGAACCAGGGTTCCTCCACCTCCAGTTCATAACATTTTGACCTGGGGATGGGGGTTGGCGTTTAGCAATAAAACTCCCTGCTCCTTCCTGATAACAAAGGGCTCAGGAGATTAGCAGGCGGCCCCAGGGAACTCCAATTAGGCAGATAGGCAGGGGATGGGAGCAGTAAAAAGATCCTGGGGCTTGAAAGGGATCCTGCCATTGGGTCATAAAATTCTATTGCCCTCTGGCTCGGTGGGGGGACATTTGGTTACAGTTTGCCACTCTCTGATCTTCCCCCTCAATAACCCCTTTGAAGTCCCTCTCTGCCTCTGCCTGCAGCCTTGCTCGCCATCCTTGGGGATCCACCATTTGTCAGTGTTGGAAACACGCAGGCCCTGTAAAGGGGCGCCCACACCAGGACTGGGACAAGACCCCACTGCGGGAACCAACGGGGGGCTGGACCAACCTCCCCAAGACCTGTGGTAGCTGAGACCATGTCACTGGCCTAACAGGAGCTTCAAGGAGAGCCAGAGGCCACGAAAAGCATGCATCCCAAAGCCAGGCACCAGTCAATTAGCCAGCAAAGTCCTGGCCACAAACAGAAATTAAGAGCTGGCGATGGCTTCCTAGACTGGAGAGCGTCAGTCTCTGCCTCTCAGGGTAGGTGCTTCCCAACAGGGTGTCGGCAAGGGTGTAGCTTCACCCCAGAGTCAGCCCAGGTGAGTGAGGCCAGCACCCTGATTAGCCTGGTCCGGGCGTCAGCAGCCCCCTAGCAAAGCTGCGCTTGCACACTGTGTCCTCACGGGCACTCCCCTGGCTGCACTGCCAAAGCCCCTGGGCGCACAGCCCATGGTTTCTCATGCTGCCCTGAGTAGGGTTACCAGCTGTCAGGCAAAAGGAGGACATGTCCTCTGTCTCGCAGGCATTTTTAAAATACATGATTTGGTCTGGCTTTTTACTTACAGAGGTTAAAGTATGCTGGAAGACCCTACAGTCAGAAAAATATTACATTAATACTACATTTTCTCCACGTGTCCTCCAATGTCATCCTTTTCATACTTCCCTGTCCTCCTTTCTATGTGTTGGTATCTGATAAGCCTATCCCTGAGTGAAGCTGCTCTGTGCAAAGGGTTACTAGATACCAAAGCATGGAAAGGAGGACAGGGACGTTCAAAAAGGAGGCTATTGGAGGACACATGGAGCAAATGTAGTATTAATGTAATATTCTTCTGTTTTTAGGGGGCGCTGGAATGGTTCCCCTAAAAATAGGGTGTTCAGGGAGTTCCAGCATACTTCAACCCCTGTAAATAAAAAGCCAGACAAAATCATGTATTCTTAAAATACCTGCTGGATGGGGGACATGAAGGTAAAAAGGAGGACGTGTCCTCCTTTTGCCTGGCATCTGGTAACCCTATCTGTGCAGCTTTCCCACTGAATCGTGGAAGAACTTACCTGTCCTTCTGGGTACATGGCAGGGGCGCAGGGCCAGATTAAGGCAGGGGCTGCCCCGCAAAAATAACCCAGCCCCAGTCCCGCCCTGCTCAGTCTGCCCCAGGTCCAGAGTGCCTCCATCCCCACGCAGCACTCTCAGCCCCCAGTGCTGGCCCACCTTGACCCACTCCAGCCCTAATCCCAACCCGGACTCCATACTGCCGTCCCACAGCCCCAGCCAGCCCCAGAGCTGAGCGCCAGCACCATCCTCGTGGCTCTCAGTCCCTAGCCTCCGGCTGGCCAGTGGCTGCCCCAGTTTGCCCAGGCTGCCAGTCCAGCCTGCCGCAATGGGGTGCAGAGCTGCAACCTGCTCCGGCCCCGGGCTGGACGTCTACCCAGCTGTGGCCCCATGGCACGGGAGGGTGCCCACAGTGAGTCACAGCCCCAAGCCCGCAGAAGGGTTAATCCAGCTCTGCAGGGGTTGGGGGGGAGAAAATTCTGGGAAGGCTTCGGAGGCTTATTGGCCTCACTGCAAAGCAAGTTGGTTACCAGCACTGTTCCCTCTAAGCTGTGTGCACGTGCGCACGCACACAGGTCATGAAGCCTGTGCACACAACAAAATAAAATGCACACAAAAAAATTCAATAGTGCTAATATTGGTGCTCACAAAGAAATCTTTTTGCGCACACAAAGAAGTTGTTTGCACACACAGTCTACAAGTAATTAGAGGGAACACTGGTTACCAGAGCAGCACCTGGGGGCTAACTCAACCCCTGCCAGGCCAGCAGGGCCCGTGCCCAGGGGTCGGCACAAACTCTGGCCCTGCCCCTGCTCTGCCTTCTCCTGGGGCCCCATCTCCCTGCTCCTCGTCCTCCCCTGAGTACCCCCCCTCCGGCCAGGCCAGAAAGCTGAGCTTGGGGTGGGCGCCCCTTCAAGCTGGCCAAGACAGTGACCCCAGCCCCTCTCCACTCCATCTCCAACCCCCCACATGTGGTGCTGGACTGCGACCTGCCATCGCTGTCCCCACCACCACTGTGTATGGGAAACATGCTGGGGGGCATCACTGAAATGATGGCTTGGGAACTCATACGGTGTAAATTTGACCCTGGTGGTGAAGGGGCAACAGCTGGGGAAGAGTCAGGTTAGTTCTGCCCTGAATTCAGCCCCATGGTGTCAGCTCCACTGCTGCCTGCATCAGCCAAAGCTGCATGTGCACGGGCTACAAAGTGCAGAGCCTGGGGGTGTCCCATGGCGCTACAAAGTCAGCTTCCTCCATCTACTTTCTTGCTATCGCCTGCCCTGGAAGCATTCACCGTCATTGCCAACAGGACACCCTGCTCCACATGCTGGAGGGGAGGTGGGATGTGGACTCGTGAGTAGACCGAATGGTACCTGCTGGACGGCAATGGCTGGGGAAACTTTTCAACATGGGTTAGTCTGCTGCTGTTCTCCATGGAAAACCACATTTCAACGCCCCCCCGAAAAAGGAATAACGTGTTGGTGAAACTATTGCTTCAGTTTCTCACCCTGCTCACTCAATGATCTCTCAACCCTCAGTGCACGCCCAGCAGGACTGCTGTAGTTTCCTACCCAAAGGCCCCCATATTTTGCTATATAAGTTGCACAGAACACCAACAGACTCCCACTGTGGTGCACTGAAAACCATGTTAAAAATGACAAGCTAAATTTAAATTCAAATTCTCAGAGGGAGGGGATCTGTCTGCTTGCACCCAGAGGGGTGGTGCTCTATAGGGAGGGAAGGAGGCAAATACAAGCTGGGTCAATTCATCTGCAAACAGCCAGCCTGGAGTAAAGTGGGATGAATTGTGGGAGCAGCCTGTTTTTTCTCTCTCAGCATTTTGTTGTTGTACGTTGGAGTTGTGGTATCTAGGACCCATAGCACCCTTTCAGCGAGCCTGTTCGGATGTTGTTTCCAACTCTCGCTCTGTAGGCGTTGCTCATGTAGAAGCTGGAAGGCTGCTCACATTTAGACCAGGGTACCGTGAGGTCATTGTAGCCTCACGGGACTGACACTGGCTTAACTGGGGTCAGCATCTTGTTGTTTGGACTGACAGACTGGAGCCATGGGCCACATAGTGTGTGTGAAAGCAAAAGGGTTGTAGTTTAGTGATCCAAGAAGCCATGGGGAAACTGAGTCAGAGGAGCTTTTCTGTCTCTCTGTACAGATGCCAGCACGGCCATGGCGTGAGGCTGGAGGTATCATAGTAATAGGCTTCCTGCTGAACCAGAAGCGGGGAAGCTCCTGTGCCGTAAGGAGACAAGGTAGAGCGGAGGAAGCCGTGCAGCCTGAAATAGGGACCAGCTGGTACCGCCCAAGAGCCCTGTCCTGCCCCAGATGCTGACCTCAGTGGCTCTCGTGCAGTCAGTGGGGTGTAACTGAGGGCTCAACTGGCCGTTTGCTTTGACAGATCTGTCCATTGAATCCAGCCCTCCTAGCCGCAGGCACAGTGCCATCAAACACATGCCCAAAAAGATGCAGGGCTTGGCCTAGCAGAGGCAGTACAGGCTAGTGGGTAGAGTGCCAGCCTGGGTCTCTGGAAACTTAAGAGGTCATCTAGTCCAGGGGCACGGACAAGCCTAGATCATCCCTAACAGGAATTTATGAACACAGCAACTGCCACGTTCCCGACCCAAAGGCCTCCCTAGACTTATGCCCCCTCACCGGCTGCTGGCCGCATGCAGCCCAGACTCGGCGTGGCGGTATAGACTGCTGCGCTGGGGCCACACCGTGCTGTATAATTAGAGGCAGAGCTGTGCCCGAGTGCTGAGTTTCGCTCTGGTTGGAGGGCACCCCACGCAGACACTATGGTGATGGGAGGAAATAAAGGCAGGGAGCCAGTCGGTGGCAGGGCAAGAACAATCAAACATCTAATTAATAACATACAGCATTTCTGGTGGCCTATTCACTGATTCGCAGATGAGTGACCACTATGGGCTGGTCTCCTGTGCAACGCAGGCCAGACCTTTCAAAATTAGTTTGAGGGCATCTGATTTAGAAGATCCAGTGGCGTAGCTGTGTTAGTCTAGGTCAGAGGAGTCCTGTAGCGTTTACACAGAGGAGTTACGGCAGCATGGCTGCAGCGCGCAGGAAGGTGGATTTTTCACACCCTGAGCCCCAGAGCTGCATGGTCCTAACTTGCCAGGGAGACCTGATCACCCTCCTCCCACAGCCAGCACCAGCTGAATGGAAAGTTGACGAGTGAGTTAGTGCAATTGCCTGGCGGGGGAATTTTGCTTCCTGTTCTTTCAACTGCAGCCAGGCGGTCAGGTAGATCAAAGGCTGCTGCTACTGTCCGTCTGGCAGGATTAATGTCCTCGGGTCCCAGCTGAGGAGGCCTTCTCTGCTGCATGGGGAAAGCTCGGAAAGAGACAAGCAGCTGGCCAGTGGCAGCACGAGCCTAGCCAGCCCACTCACCAACGCACAGCCCTGATTCCCACCCGCTCTGACGTGCTGGCAAAGGGCACCCACAGCAGGGCAGAGCATCTCCATTTGCATCCCACTGGCTCAGACGTGTGGGGCACTGGTGTTGGCTAAAGCTGGCCAGGCCAGGTCTGGACATGGTGGAGGTGCACGGCGGGACCAGTGCAGAGGAGCTGATCGGCTGAAGGGCATCACGAGCCAGCATCTAGATGGGGGGCAGGCGAGAAGATGGGCTGTTTTCTTGGGAGCTTGTCTGCATTTCTGTTAGTCTTAAAGTGCCACACGACTCCTTGGGATTTTTGCTGGACTAGACTAACACAGCTATCCCTTTGGAAATTGCATTTCTTCAGCCCTCTTGTGTGCTCGGCTCTCGCCCTGCAGAAAGCCCCCCAGGGAGGAAGGTGGGCAGCCTCCTGCAAGCCACAATTCTGGGAGAGGTGTCACCGTTTGGAAATATATTCTTCCCAGGCCAGGGATGGGTGAGTCAGGATGCCTGGCTGGCCCTGTGAAATCCCTGCCAGTAACACCCAGCACCCGCTGTCCTAAACCAGCCCCTCTAGCACCAGCCAAGGCCCCAGCGGAGTCACTCAACACTCTCCGCATTAGCCCTGGCGTGTCAAAGCGGGATCCGCCTCTGGTGCAGGGCAGGGGCTCCCAAAACACATGCTCCTCTCTGCAGGACCACCCAGCGGCTTTGGACTCCACTCCTGCGAGGCACACCCTGTGAACGCCTTGAAACCATCTGGGAAAGCTCAGATCCAACAACGCCAGGGAGATCCTCTCCCGTCAGTACAGGCCCCTCCTTCTCCACCAGCCCCCCCGAGGTCTGTCTCTAGGAACACCTTCGGTTACCCCACTCAACCAGTCCTGCGCCCACCCCAAAACAACCCAGCCCAAGCCCATGTCATTGCCCCTCTCTTGCCCCACCCAGATCCCGAACCCTCTGCCCTTCCTGGAGTCAAGTGATGATTTCAGCCTGTTGGATGCCCTCATGACTGTGAGGCTAGCTTCAAAATGTGACCCTGGTGCACAAAAGGCTCAAAAAGCATTGGGCGGATAAAACGAACACTGACTCTAGTGTTTTTACACCAGCTCAAGATTTCAGACCCACTTTTGGGGACACCTGACTTGTGGGTTTGGGACAGGTGGGAAGAAAGGTGCCAGCTCCAAGTCCACAAGCTCTGCAGGTGGAGAGGAGTCAAGTTAAAGGGAGAAGAGAAGAGCTTCTGGCAAACTGGCACAATGGAGAAGCTCTTTGAAACCCAACGGTGTGTGTCCCTTTTGCTGGCCGCCCAGGGACAGCCATCAGCCAAGGCGGCCCTTTGTTTTCAGCTTGAGGCTGGGAAACTCACACCTTTCCACCTAAGGGCCCTTTGTTGCCTCCCTCATCCTGACACGGTCTTGATGTTTGCAGGCTGGTTGTAAAAATGTGGATTGAAGGTTCTGGCTCCCGCCCTCCTGCTGGCCCTTTGGAGATGAAAATGCAGGCACGGCCTTGGGGGATGCAGAGGAGGGAAAAGAGGTGGAGAAGCCCTGTTAGCATCAACCCTTGGGGCTATTACCTTCCTTCCTTTCAGGGCCTTCTCTAGTGCTGGAAATAACCCACTTTCCTCTTCCTCTCATACAGCCTCCTTTCCGTAATCAAGGGCTGAGCCACAAAGGTATTTATTGAGGCTACTAAGCTGGTCACCTGAGCCTTATTCCGGTTGGGGACCCAAACTTTTCTCTGCATAATTTCAGGTGATGGTGCCAAGATCCAAGTTGGTCTAAATGGTTCACTGCTCAAATAACCTGTGTGCCTCCCCTTCCAGGTTTCAGGATGCCTAGGATGTTTCCCACTGACTCGCTCTCTGTGGGACACTGGGCAAACCACTTTCCCTACCTCGGTGTGACTCAGTTTCCCTTAGTCATGCAGCGTCCTTTCTACAGCTTGCTGCCGGAGGGCTAAGTACTGGGGATCTGAAGAACCTGAAGCAGCATTTGCCCAAGCTGCATGACTGACCATTTGTATTGGAGGTGGTCTTCAGCCAAGAACGGGGTCCCTGAGAAACTCATTTCTCAGTGTTGTGTGCTGCACCTCTCCTAATGAATGGGAGGTTACAGGGCAGCTCATTCCCTCCGTGTGGCTTGGGGCCTGTGTTCAGATGAGCTGGTGTTTCTCTGACCCTGCACTGAGCCTCTTTAAATGCATCGAACAAATGCTTGAACCTGCCAGACTTTTTGTTATTTCAGGGCAAGTTTGTGGGGTGAGCAGCAGAGACGGGAGCCAAAAGTGGCTGGTGGGTCTTGCCCACATGCTCAGCAATTAGCTGATCACCATATTTGGGGTCAGGATGGGATTTTCCCTCAGGGCAGATTGGCAAAGGGTCGGGGGGGGGGGTTCACCTTGGGGCATGGCTCACTTGTTGGTGGGTTCTCTGTACCTTGGCACCTTTAAACCACGATTTGGGGGCATCAGTGACTCGGTCATACGTTAGGGGTCTATTACAGCAGTGGGTTGGGGGGGTTCTGTGGCCTGCGTTGGGCAGGAGATCAGACTGGGTGATCACATTAGTCACCTCTCTGACCTTAAATGTATGCCTCTGTGAAAAGGTGGCTGCAGTAAAGCACAGAGGGCAGCCCAAGGAAATGGGCAGGCAGTTCTGATGAGCAGTACCCCAATTGCCTTGCCATTGTCAAGACTACCTCATGGCCATAGCTGCTTAGCCTGGCTGTGCCTCAGTTTCCCCAAATGCCACCTGCCTCTAAGAGCACCAAGTTCTTTGTCAGGTGCTTTGTGGGCCTCAGATGAAAGAGTGAAAAGTTAGCTATCGGGGTGAAGTGAATACAACAAAAACCTGATTCTTTAAAGAAAAAATCTCTCGTATCAGTTTTTCTTTTCATGCTGCTGCCCAGCCACGTAGTATTTGGGCCCCTGGCTCATACAAAAGTATAGCACATTCCCTAAGGGATGTCACAGTGGCTCTTATTGGAGGCTCATAGTGCAGCTCAGGGTAAGGGGGTTGTTAGCTTGCTCGGTTTGGATTTTATTCATTTCCCCTTTTCGCTCTCTCTTATTTGTGGTTGATCAGAGACCCAGGGCTGAAAGGGGCCATCAGAGTTCAGATTTAGCCCCTAGCTGGTTGTTAGAGATGGACGTGAGGCACTTAGCTTCATGCCTTTGCCTGTGTTGCTTTGTCATTGAACCAAACAAGGAGTCCTGAGGCACTTAAAGCCTAACAAATATAGTTACTGCATGAGCTTTTGTGGGAGAAAAGGCTTTGTCATTTTTTTTCTTTGCCCTCCCCTGTTGGTTGGTCTGTCTCACTCACTCCTCTCTTGTCTTAAACGCAGAATAGGTGCTTCGTTGCAGAGACTGTCTCCGTGGCCTGTGTTTTGCACACATCTAGCACAGTAGACTCCTGGTCCATGACCAGATACTATACATCAGGCATGGCCAAACTGCAGCTCGCGAGCCGTATGCAGCTCTTCAAGGAAAAAGTGAGGCTCGCGGAAGAGCGCGGCAGGGAAGGGCAGCGTGCTGGGAGACAGCGGGAGAAGTGCACAATGGTTGGGGACAGCAGAGAAGCAGCGGCATGGTCGGGGCTGGCAGGGAAGCCATGGCATAGTCGGGGTCCAGGAGGAGTGAGGGGGACAAAAGTGCAGGATGGTGGGGGAGAGCAGAGAAGCAGCAGCATGGTAAGAGATGGCAGGGAAGCGACAACAGGGGTAGATGTGAGGGGGGGCAGCATGGCATGGCTGGGGAATCTGCAGCATGTTTAGATTTTCTTATAGGCCCTAATGAAGTTTACTTGTTGTTAAAATAAAATCGTGTTTTACAAGCCCTAAACATGACATGGAATACTAAGAAACGAAACTGCAAAGGAGAAAAGTTTAAAACTGAATGTGGATGACTGTCAATTTTTGGCACAACTTACTGCTGTGAAGTATTGTATTCCACGAGGAAATTTGTTAAATCGAAACGTTGTGCAGTACTTAGAGATCAGCACCTGAGAGAGCTTTTATGTACTGCACTGACAATTTACTGCCCAGATTTAAAGAAAATTGCAGCTAGCCTGCAGTGTTCCACATCCTGCGACAGCTAAGTTTTTATCGTATAGGCCTAGCTTTCATGGTAACCTTAAGTAATTATTAGAATCTGACTTTAGTAGGATCAATATTTGCGCTGTTTTTATGATAAAATTAAAGTGTGCAGTGAATTTTAAGCTTAGTAATTTTGGAGTAGGTAAAAGTATGTGGTTATATGTTTCAGTGCGGCTCTCAAAAGATTTAATAATCGGCTTGTGTGGCTCTTCAGTTCCATAAAGTTTGGCCAGCCTCAGGGGCGTTGCTGGCACCATTCACACGGGGCCCGTGCCCCGAATCCTGGCGCCAGTGCCCCGTGTCCTGCAGGGCCTCGCCTCTCCTGGTCTCTGGCCCAATCAGGCCGAAGATCCGGGGCCCAGCCACCCACGGCCATGGCAGCTGCTTCCCCAAGGCCAGGCAGCCCCATGGCCGCGGCTGCCACTCCCGGCCCCATCCCCAGCCAGGGATCTGGGACCCAGCTGCCTGTGGCCATGGCGGCCGCTCCTGGCCTTGTCCCCGGCAAGGGGCGTGGCCTGCAGGCAGGGGGTGTGGCCTGGACCAGTGCCCTGGGTCCTTCCCATAATAAAGACGGGATCTGAATCCAGAGCCAAAGTTGGGGGTGTTTGGATCCAAGGTGTTAGCTCCAGCCGCAGATCTTCTATTGTTGATGTCATGGAGTTAACTGGTACATCCATGCGTGATGTCATGCCACATTCAGGCTTTAGCTAAGACGGTCAGGTCACTGGGAATCGCCCACCCTTTGTCGGCATCTATCCAACACCTGGATGGAAACATAGGAAATTAAGAGCGACAAGGGAACTGGGATGATATGTCACATGGACTCATTCTCCACTAAGTTGCTGGGATGTGATTTCAGATACGAACTGCAGAACTACTAAATGTGGGAGTAACCTTTCACTTAAATCAGACTCTGTGCCAGATGGCTGGTGGCTAGCTAACGTAATACTGATTTTTAAAAAAAGCTCCAGGGGTGATCCTGGCAATTACAGTCCGCTAAGCTTCATTTCAGTACCACACAAGTTGGTTTTACTAGAGTAAACATGAGAATTATCATGCACATGATTTGCTGGGACAGAGTCAACAGGAAAATCATGCCTCACTAGTCTCTTAGAGTCCTCTGAGAGGGGACACCAAACATGGACAAGGGTGATCCAGCAGATGTAGTGTACTTGTACTTTCAGAAAGCCTTTGGCAAGGTCCTTCGCCAAAGACGCTTACGTCATGTAAGCAATCATGGGATGAGAGGGCAAGTCCTCTCCCAGATCAGTAACTGGTTAAAATTTCAGGAAACAGGCAGGAGGAATAAATATTCAGTTTTCACAGCAGAGCGAGGCAAATAGCAGGGTCCTCCAGAGTTCTGGTCTGGGGCAAGAGCCATACAGCATATTCAGAAATGATCTGGAAAAGGGGGTAATTAGTGAGCTGGCAAAGTTCTCAAATAATAGAAAATGACTTGAGATAGTTAAGTCCAAAGCAGACTGCAAACAGTTACAAAGAGCTCTTACAAAACTGGATGATGGAGCAGCCAAATGACAGAAGAAATTGAATGTTGCTAAATGCAGAGTAATGCACATTGGAAAACATAATCCCAGCTACGCATATAAATGACAGGGTTTAAATTAGCTGGTACCACTCAAGAAGGCCATCTTGGAGTCATTGTGGCTAGTTCTCTGAAAGCATCCACTCAATGTACAGTGGCAGTGAAGAAAGCTAACACTCTTAGAAGCCATTAGGAAACAGTTAAGTAATAAGACAGAAAATAACATGATGCCACTCTGTAAAGCCATGGTACAGCCACATCTTGAATAGTGTGTGCAGATCTGACTGCTCCCTCTCCGAAAGCATATATTAGAACCAGCAAAAGTATGGAGAAGGGCAACAGAAGAGATTAGGGGTGTGGAACTGCATTCGTATGAGGAGCGATTAAAAAGACTGGAAAAAAAAAACAACAAGCAGTTGTGTGGCACTTTAAGACTAACAGATTTATTTTTATTATTTTATTATTATGCAAAAAATAAATCTGTTAGTCTTAAAGTGCCACACAACTGCTTGTTGTTTTTTTACTGGACTAGACTAACACGGATAGCCCTTTGGAAACTAAAAAGACTGGAGCCATTCAGCTTGGAAATGAGATGACTAAGGAGGGATATGATACCAGTCGATAAAATCAAGAATGGTAAGGAGGAAGTGTTAGTTTTCCCTTCACATACCTCAAGAATAGGGGTCAGCTGATGAAATTAATAGGCAGCAGGTTTAAAGCAAACAAAAGGGAGTGTTTTTTTCACACAACACGCAGTCAAATCTGTGGAACTCCTTGCCAGGAGATGTTGTGGAGGCCAAACTACCATTGGGTTCAAAACAGAATTAGATTAGCTCATGGAGGATAAGTCCATTGCTGGCTATTAGCCAAGATAGTCAGGGATGCAACCCGATGCTCTGGGTGTCCCTAAACCTCTGACTGCCGGCCAGTGGGACTGAACAATAGAGATGGATCACTCAATAGTCTGTTGTCCTGCTCTGTTGGTTCCCCGAAGCACCTGCTTTGGCCACTGTTGTAGGAGAGGAGAGCGACATTGGCCAGCATAGCTGTTCGTGTGAGAATTCATCCAAAGATGAGACACTTGATAGCTGTTCGGGGAAGCAAGTGGAATGACTTTGGCGAGTCTCAGGCATATTCCCGAAGGACAGTCTCCATAACAGTTAAACCACTAGCTAAACCACGGGCTTAACTGAGCAGCCAAGAACATCAAAATGCACCCAGATAAAGAGCTGTGGAGAAAGAAAGAACATACAGCCATTAAGGCAATAGTCTGCGTCCCAGGAGATCCATATTTTGAGTCTATACTCTGCCACGACCTCCCTCTGTGACCTTGGGCAAGTTCCTTAGCCTCGCAGCACAGATTTCGGTGAGAGAGAGCTAGGCACCTACCTACCTGTGAGGATCTGGACCTGTGTTTCCAGCTGTAAAATGGGGCTAAACACCTGAACTCTCGTCCAGTGGGGCAATGAGGACTGGATGTGTACGTGGCTTGATAGGACATGGACAGGAAGCTCCTCCTAGCTCAGAAACGACAGTTTCTGCTCTGGGTGAATGGAGGGCATCTGGTTCCCACCCCATGGGGTATCCGTAGCCAGCAATCAGAGTGGCACCACTGGGATCTCCATTTGACAACTCCAGCCGTGTAACTATAACATGATTTGAAAAAATAAATTAAAATCCTGGGGCAAATGGAGTTGATGAATGCACACAATTAAACATGATGAAATCCATGCAGACCAGCTGTGTTTTTAGTAGAAAAGCCACCTTCTTACCCCATTCTGTAGCCTTCTGGAGTATCAGCAAGTGCTCCTTCCCTTTCTGCCTCTGCTAGGACGTCTCCTGCCTCCTCCAATGTCTGCAACAGCCTGGCAGGATGTGATAGGCAGCTCCCCAGATCCAATCTGGTGTGCCACTGTGACCCCGCAATCCCCACTCCTGAACCCTGATTCACCCGCCTCTGCCAAGTGACCACTCACTCCTGAGTCACTCCACTCTGGCCTCTAGCGTGCAACCAGTCCCAAGCAGCAGGTATATGGCCCCTGGCTACTCGAGGGACCCCCATCCCCAGACACCACCATGGGAGCCACTGTCCACAGAGATTGGGGCCCACTCCCAATCACCATACACTTCAGTTTGTCCATTTAACAAAGCAATGGATCGTGCCCAGCCCTCTTCACTCACACCCTCTAAAGACCACACAGCTTGGATATAACAACTACAAGTTTATCCATCAGATTATATTCCTAAGTAAAAATATGGCCAATCATGGAGACTCACAATATAAATGAGTCAGGAGTGACCACAAGGAAATAAAACATGCATACTAACCTAATATTTTTACCTAAACTGACCTCATAGTCCAAGTTCATACTCAAGGCAGGGTCATAACTATGGTGGGGCGAGCAGGGCTTTGCCCCGGGCATGCCACAATGGCTCCATTGAGCCGCTAGCTCCTGGCACCAGCCACAATAAGGGGCACGTTCTGATCCGAAAACGCCCCCAGCGCCAAATTCTTTAGTTACGGCTCTGACTCAAGGTGTTCGGCTGTCAGATGTTTGCACAGCCGGTCGCTGCCTGTGACCAGGCAAGGCCCAGATCTTGCTTAGAGTTGTTTCCAGATGGGGAGTCCCAGGCCTAAAGCCCCAATTCTTTTTCTTTGTCTCCAAAAACCCGCTCTGACCCCTCCGTTTCTAGGCAGAAGTGAGCTCTTTGTCTCCTCTAAGCCAGTGAACTTAATTAGCATATTTTTGTCTCCTCCAGGTGCTTGCTTGCTCACTCCTGTTCTGTCTGCCAGCCCCCTTGAGCCATGTTAAAGATGCTACATGTCTCTGCACATGCATGAAGTTGTAGGAAACATGGTATCATACTAATAATGTAGACTGAGTTATAAGCATCCAGAAAGAAACACTGCATGGTTTAATTGGCAACGAATTGTTCAATCACAGCGTACAAGTGACCGGGAAAATCATTTAGATCATAACTCAGGGTGAAGACGTGCATCCCGTGCCACGAGAAGCTTAGTGATATGTGAAGGCCTTTGCTGAAATCAAGTTAAGTGGTGTCTGCACGCGGCACCAGAACTAGGAATTTCGGCACCCGGGGTGCACCCGGAGCAGAACGTGCCCTTAAAATGAGCGGTGCCCGGAGCAAGTGATGCAGAATGCACCCTTCGATCAAGCGATGAAATGGAGCCGCTCCAGGGCGCTTGGGGCAAAGCCCTAGGTGCGGCCCTTTCTGCACATCGCAAGGGGCAGCGTCTGGCCTAAAGAGCTTCTAAAACAGTCAGGACAGATAAAGTGCATGTGGTGATGTGACTGGCGAAGGCCAGTGCCCCTGCAGACCCCACTAACCCAGGCTCCCAGCCCACCGCCTGATGGACTGTGCCCTGCTGCCTGCTTGGGATCACGCTGTGACCGTCAGAAATGACCATGGCTTTTGATCAAAACCAAAAGAAAATGACAATCGCTTGGAGGGACCATGCGAGAGGGCCTGGAGTCCCCTGCCGACCTATCCCCACGTCAGGGCTGGACACAGATGGCAGAGGGTTGTTGTGGATTCAGTGCCAAAATCTGATGTGGGGCTGGGTTGTGCTCCATTCCAGCAAGCGCAGTGAGCCCATCGCTGTGGTGGGGCCATGGCAACGTGGTCCAGTGGTCAGGTACTGGACGGGGAATTCCCCTTCCATGTTTGTGCAGCGTCAGGGCCCCAGTCTCAGTGGGAGGCCTTGGTGCTGATTTCACATCACGAACAAGACCAGCGTCTCCAGGGGCAAGGGACTGACACAGGCTGACACAGTTCAGCCCGGGGTGGGCTACACATGGTGCTCGACTTCTGGCCCCGCTTGGGTGGCCAGTTGCTATGTTGGCCTGCGCCAGCGCTCTTCTTCAAAGCATCTGACGAAGTGGGGTTTTCTCCCACGAAAGCTCATGCAATAAATAAATTTGTTCATCTTCTAGTGCCAAAGGACTCCTTGCTTGTTTTCCTGACTAATAAGCTATTCCTTACCCTGGACAACCTTTGCAATCTTAGGCAGTATTCAGGAGCGACTGGCGACGGGTTGAGCCAGTGCTTTGGAGCAGCTCAAAAAGCAAGCAGCTGTGTGGCACTTTAAAGACTCACTTTGTTCGTCTTTAAAAGTGCCGCAGGACTCCTTGCTCACCTTGCTGAGCTAGGCTAACATGGCTACCCCTCTGCAGCTGTTTCTCGAAACTGTGGAGCCTTCCTAAGGCGTGCCAGGGGGATCCCAGGGACCATAGCTGCAAACTCTGTTTTAGGAGCGCACCGCCGGATTGCTTTCATCTAATTCAGGCAGGCTTCGGTGCCCTTAAACAACAGGCACCCACGGAGAATCCTTCCTGGGCATTAAAAACTGTGTGGGCAAGAAAGCGTGTCTGGTCCCAGGCACCCACTAGTCTAGGGGCCCCCAAAGTCTGGCAATGCAGCTGTGGGGCCACCTCCCTCCCCCCTGCAAGCTGGCTCGGCCCAGGAGGGCGACTCTTGCCCAGCAAAGGCTGCTGCAGAAACTGGGAGCTGGTGGCAGCTCCTTCCTCCCCACCAGCCTCTCCGGGAAGATTTACGACCCCGCCTGGCTCTGGCCAGTCCCAGAGCAGGAACCTGCCCCCTGGCCCGCTCGGGAGCCAATCAAAGGGCTGAAGCTGGGAACTTTTAAAAGTGGAGGAGCTCCGGCTCCGGCTCCCAGCCCGGCCGTGCGGGGCCAGCAGCGGGGCAGAGGACGGAGGCTCGGCTCGGTTCCTGGGCGAGGGGCCGGCCCGGGACTTGCGCCCTCGGCGGGCTGGGCTCATGCCCGCCCCCGGGCTCCTCGGCGGTGATTTTGGGGGGCCGGAGTCGCGGGGGGCCCCTTAATCTCCCCCAGCCCGCGGAGCCGCCCTGCGCCGTGGATGCTCATTGCCCCGGGCGGGACAAGGACCCGAAATGAGCCCGGCCGGCTCCTCGCTCCGGCTCCGGCTCCTGCTCCTGGTCCAGCTCGGCTCTGGGATGGTGAGTTCAAAACCCGGGCCCGCTGCCAGCGGAGGGTGTATTTTGGGGGGTGGGGGGTGTATTTTGTCTCTTTAAGGGGCTGAGGAAGGGGAAGGTTTCACGCAAGCCGGACACCGCCCGCGATCCGCTCCGGAATCCGGATTCCCCTTTGCGCGCAGCCCGTGTGCACGGAAAGGGTGTGGTGTGAACGGTCCTGGGCGGCACGGGGAGCTGGGGCCTTTTCCCCCCTTTCTGCTGCCAGGCCTTTGCAGCCCCCCGTCGGTGGGGCAAGGAGAAGCGGAGCGGGGGGAGTCAAACCGGTTTGGGTTTAAAAGTGTGAATGGGGGGGTGTGGATCCGATTTTGCAGGGACGCCTCGAGCCCAGCGGCTGGGTCTGTGCCCGGCTTCAAAGCCCTTGGCGGGGGTTTTGGGGCGGGGGCCCCGGGGAGAAGGGGCTTGCAGGGGTCGGGCTCGGTTCCCCGTGTGAACGCTGCTTCGGTCCGGCCCCGCCGCGATCCGGAGCGGGGAGCCCTGGGTCACCCTCTGCAGCCCGTTTCCTGGCAGGGTTAATGTGGACGCGTTTGGGTGCAGCCCAGCTCTGGGATTATGTGGTCAGGACCCATAAAAGCTGCCTTCCTCCTCCCTTAGCCCGGGGAGGTGACCAACATTTTGGGACCTTCCTCCCTCTGGGCTGGGGCTCTGGGCAATGTTCCCCCTAATTTTTCATAGTCTGTGTGCGCAGAAAATTTCTTCTGTGCAAATTTTCAGAACCAGTATCCAAATCTGCATGCACTCCAATGAGTGTATTCAGACTTGTGTGCACAACAAAGCATATGATGCAAACAATATCTAAATTTTATTTTGATATGGTGATGGAAATGATTTTATAAGTTACAAAACCTTATTTGAAACATGCTATTTGAAACTGCCTTCTTAAAGTAGCGCAAAAATATTAGCATTGTTGAATTATTTTGTGCATGCTTTATTTTGTTGTGTGCACGGGCTTCACAACCTGTGTGTGCACGCACATGCACACAGCTTAGAGGGAACGTAGGCTCTGGGGGGGATAATAAAACCATGGGGGCAGCTGTAAAAACCTGCGTTTCAGGAAGGAAGGCTCCCAGGCTTTACCTGGACTATTTTGGAGAAGGACACTGGGAGGATTGGGTCCTTTCTGTCAGTGGGTGCTGGGCCTGGTTTGGGAAGGGGGGCTTGGATACGCATTGGGGGACCTGGCAGAAACACAGCTCTGCTCTGCTGTTGAAGATGGGGGGACACGGCTGGTCATTTGGGGCCTTAGTTCATCACTGGGCTTGAATGAATTTGGGCTGTTAATTTTACCACCGGCTAGTGAGAGATTTTTCATGAAATGTAAATCTATCTATCTGTCTGTCTGTCTCTCTATCCTTCCAATCAACACAGTCTGCTTTCTTTTTTCTTTCTTTCTCTCTCTCTTTCTCAATTTCTCTGACTGCATTATGAAAAGGACCCAGGCTAGATGACCCTCCTGGTTCCTTCTGACCTTAAAACCTGCTGGGCAAATTCAATGCTTGTGTAAGCGCAGCCTTGACTTCGGTGGCAGTTTGCTGGTTGACTCCAGCAGAGAACTAGACTCCATGAGTCAAGCTCCTTAGAGGCTGGAGAAATATTCCCTCCCCCTCCTGCCTGAAGACTTTCCTGGGAATTTTAGATCCAGCCCATGCAGGCACTACTCAACTAAGATGCCAAGTTTACCCTGAGGATCTGAGTCTAGGGCTCTGCCATGTAGGGAGCTGTGGGGGCTCACAGTCCAGTGGTCTCAGCGTGTCTCAGGAGGGGTTTGGTCACTCAGCTGGTGTCTGGGTTTGTCTGTGGTCACCAGTAAACCAGCCTGATGCTCACAGGACAGACTCCAGGTCAATAGGCTGAGTGCAAAGGTTGTTCTAATAACCACCCGTTCTCACACAGGACCCCACAGCCTGTCTTTGCCTGATGTCTGGGGTTTCTCCCTAAATGTGCACAGAAAACAAATGAGGGGTTTTGTCTGTGGATGAAGGCACAGTCGGGACTATCCTCAGAGAAGCTAGGAGGCAGGCAGGGGGGCTTTATGTGAGCCCCTGGCTGAAATGAGGTGGCTGTGGCCAAAGGCAGGGGCATAATTCACCATACAGACGTAGGAGACAGTGCTCCAGTGCCGCTGGTGCCCCAGCAGCCTGGCCACAGAGAGACACAGCCAGGGCTGCCCCCCCAAAGTCACCCTTGCCTTGCATCCTGCTCTTGAGATCAGGTTCCCACCACTGAACACAGCTGGCAGCAGTCTGGTGCAAGAGGTACCATGCACAGATGCTCACTGGTGCAAGAGGTAACACACACACTTGCACACGTTCTTGGTTGTTCTCTCCAGCAGGTTGCGCTTTGTTGCATCTTTAGGCCCATTGGGGCTCCTTGGATCTGTCCATTTGTCCTCAGTTTGCTGTATGTCCAAGCACTCACTCCCTGTTCCAGGGGTCCCTTGCAAATCCCCCTGTGCCAGGGGCTCTGTGCCATCTTCCCCCATGCCAGGGTTTCCCCATTCTCCTTGCGCCCCAACAGAAGGGAAAAGCCCAATTGCGCTAGGTGCTGTGCGGACAGAGTGAGTGAGAGGTCTGTCCCCCAAGAGCAGATGCAGCTAAATCCAGCTCCCTGCCCCCCCAGTAGCAAAGGAGGGACCAAGACTCCAGCCAGCTGGCCGGCAGCATCAAAGTGGAGGTGGCTGGACTCGTCCCTGATGTGATCAGAGGACTGGAAAATCTGACCCTGATGTTGAGGGCTGACCCCTGAATTATTATTTTATTATTAGTTTGGAAAGGCAACTCCTAGCATAGACAGCCAGTGCACTGTGGCACAGTCTGAACTACACCCCACCATGCTGAACAGACACAGCCGCTGGCTCGGGGTCCAGTGACACTGAGGGAGGGGGTGTACACACACAGACACTCACTGTGCACCCACAAATGTACAAAGAAATGGTGAGGTTGTTTCCAAGTGCCCAACAAAACAGTCTCCTTTTCAGGGAAGAGAATGATTTCCTGCCCCAGCAAGGGTGACCCCCCCATCTTTCCCCCTTCCACACTTGTGAAAGCTGTGCTACTCCATATAAAGAGGATATTTTCCTCTTCTTTGGCCTATAATTTTTTTTTGGAGGGCGAATGAAACTCGATCCATGCGGCAGCCTGTAATTTGCCGGGGAGTCTGTGCAGCCGCCGCTGTTTAATCCTAATATGATTTCCTCAGGCGAGCGTGTCAGCTTGCACACTGCGCATGCATGCATACCCACTCACCCCCCCCGTGCCCTCGCACGCCATCCCAGACACAGATGACACCCCAGCTCAAACTCACATTTTTCAGCCTCCTTTATTGCAGGGATTGGCAGGTTCCTATTTACAGACTCCAGGGTCCCTGGGAAGCCAGCTTTGGCTGTACCCCGAGATGGAATCCACGCAGCACCAGACTGGGACCTCGTCCGGTGCCGTGTGTCTGGCAAGGGCCAGCAATAGGCCTGTTCAGAGGAGTAACAACCCCCGGGACCAAAGCAAATGTGGGCTAAGCTGCCCCCTGCCTTCCTGATTTCTAAGAATTACACTGGAGAGATCTTGGAGATGATCAGCAAGACCCTGCCTGGTGCAGAAAGGGACGGCCTGGAAGTCCAGGGGAGTCTTTCCATTGTTTTCACTGAGTTTTGGATCAGGCCCAGCGTGGCTGAGTGGGAGACATGCTGACTGGCTACCAGCATTTCCAGGCTGGAAATCCCAGGAAGAAAGGCTGGTTTTGTAGTCCCAGGAGCGCAGTGGGATGAATTTAAGGCCAAGTCTTAGGCAAGGCTTGTTGACAAAGAGTGCAATTAGCTTTCCAAGGGAAGTGATGCAAGCCCGATTAACTGGGATTTTTGTTGAATGAGAAGGCGCTCTCGTTCGCACAGGAGCTGTAAGTGAACCATGCTGTGGCAGCTGTAGTGCTAGAATAATTCTGTCTCACTGACAGCTCTGCTGCTGCAAGTCTACCTTGCAGCTTCCCCCACATCCATTGACACTGAAATGAAGATGGGGAAGGCAGGCAAAGTGGCATTTTGTCCTTTCTGGACTGGAAACCACATAGTGGGAGAGAGTAGCCTGGATTAAGCACACTGTGAATAACACACTGCCTTCCTACAGCACATGAATGCAGCCACCTCTGGGGTGTGAGGCAAAGCGCATGGGACAGCTAAGGGAGACTTCTGCTATGCGAAGGACCCCTGATGCCTGCAGGGTGGTGGCATGTTTCCCTCCCAGAAAATAGCAGAGAGCTCACCTGAAGGTCTATTTCTGGTTGTACAGGGCTCAGCACAGCCAGGTATTGGTCCTCACTGCAGCCTCTGACAGCGGCCATCAAGTCTCCTGATTTGCTCTGTGCGTGATGTGACGTGTAACATGACGGGCCATTGTGATGTCAGAGGCGACTCGAGTCACCTCTGACATCACAATGGCCTCAGAGTCTTGGCTTGGCACAGATCTATATCTTATTGTAGCCGCGTACCTCATCGCAATTCATAAAGGCGAAATGGCCGAGGATTTAAAAATTGGACAGTAACAGCCGGTGAACCCCAGGGATGGATCACTCTGGTGATGCAGCTGCCCCTTTGAAATTTGTCAAAATTATAAAGCTCTCAGCTATGTGTTCAGCTGTTTCCAATATTTCACGCTGACTCTTTAGACAATTGTATGTGGCACTCACCCGGGAAAGAAACCATGAAAATCTGAAAGTTTATGTGAAGGATAGGAACTACCAAGGGAAAGTTTTAGCTGACCATAGAAGTTTTGCAAAAAATGTAATTAAAGAGCTATTAATCGATTAAAATAAGTAAGCATTTCATAAATTCCCTTTTGATTTTCCCCCCTCATTTATGATGGGTTCCAACGAGTTATATAATGATCAGTCAGCCTCAGGAGAATGAGCTGATGGGGCCCATGGCTTTCAGGGAGAGTGAATCAGCGAGCCAGGCCTTCCACCATGCTGGTTGCTGGCTGGTTGGAGAGGCACTTTCTGCTCCGAATCCTTCCGTGTTGAACAGTCCCAAGCTGGGTTCAAATGAATTTCTTCTTAATATGTAGCCTTTGTGCTTTGGACGTTATTTTATACCTCCCAGGCCAGCCTAGCTGGCTGGTGGAAAGATACCCTCACCTCCTATATGGGGAAACTGAGGCACAGAGCTTTCAAGCAGCCCAAGGAGGTAGTCGGGGCTGAGCCAGGGATAGAAGTCAAGTGTTTTGAGGTTCACCGCCAGATAATGGTGCCAGGAAAGGACACCCCATGAGGTGGCTGGGATGGTTTAGGTGAGGTTGGTTCTGCCTTGAGCAGGGGGTTGGACTAGATGCCTCCTGGGATCCCTTCCAACCCTCATTTTCTAGGATGCTAGGAATTAGCGCTCCGGCTGTTTCCTTCTGTGGGCAGTAGGGCGTGTCATGGTTGATGAGCCCAGTGCTCAGCTCTGTTTCCCCTGAGCCGACCCCCAGCCCCTCCCCATGCCCAACGTCCTTGCCCACTGCTTCCTTCTGCAGCTGTTTTGTTCTGCAAACCTGAGATCCCACTTTCCTCCTCTACCAGGCCTTTCCAGCTGCTGCTGCCACCTGTTCACCACCACCAGGGGAGTAATGGTAGGAAATATGGGCCAAATAAAAAGGCCTGAGTGGTTCCAGTGGGTAATTTGCCCATGGTTGTGACTAGGTTGTCTGCTTATTCACGCTTACTCTCCTGATGTGTGAATGCTAACATGCAAACCATCTCACACTGTATGGTTTGGATCAGCATGGGGTTCTGAAACATTCCTTAAATCATGGGTCTGTTTGCATCCTTCTGAACTATGGGTTTTCCTTCGGGATCTAGGTTCTCACCCAATGTCTCCGTGTTAGGCGTAGGATATCCCACATTCACAGGCATTCATATAGTGTCCATTATTCGTCTAAGGGTTGGGAAGCTCTGTTAATTTCATGCGTTACACGCCTTCTCCACAATTCTGGTCACCCATGTCACGCACCCACAACACTTTGCAGAAATCAAGTCAGCTTTGGTGTTAGAAAATAGGAAATGGGGCAAACGCTGTTAAAGTTCTGTCCTGGTACATGCTGCTCCCCAGAAGGGCCTGTGTGTTTCCTTGGTATATGTATTAGATAGTCGGTGGGACAACGTTTGCTTCTCGGCTCCCTGCAGCGCTTTGAAGAACATACTGCCCGTGTCCAGGACCTGGCGACAGTCTGAGTCAGGAGGAGCTAGGCAAGATGGTCATTGAGCCTTGCTCTGCCACTGATGTGCCGTTTGACCCTGGGCAAGTTACTGTCCATTCCACCCTCTGTCTGGCTAGTTTATTTAGACTGGGGCAGGGCACATGCTGGACAGGACCCAAGTTTGAGGTGAAATCTCCAGGCATTGTTGGTAAAATAAGCAGGAAACATTGAACTGGTGGTCTCCTGGCTTCGCTCTTCCTGGGACACCCCAAACCTCTGACTCGGAGGGCAGTGTTAATTGCTTTTAAGCAGCGAAAATGAGAAAGGGCTCAGAGCTGATACCAACTGCCCGTGAAAGAGCCCGCTGCCTCTCCCCACAGCTCTTCTGTCCTGCTTGGTGCCGGTTTTTGGGCTGCCACATCGTCTAAGGCTTGGTGCATGTGTTAGTGCAGCTATGTCAGTGAGGGGTGTGAAAAACACACCCCTGACCGTAGGGTGACCAAGAGAGCAAGTGTGAAAAATTGGAAGTGGAGAGTAATAGGCTTCTCTAAGACAATGAATATTGGGTGATATGGTCACCCTGCCTGAGCACCAGAGCTGAGCTGGCTTCATGCCCAGCCTAGATGAAGATGCAAGGACAGAAGAAAGCATCCATGAGTGTAGCTAACTTCACTGAAGAGGGGATGTTCCTGCACCAAAGTAGAAGTCCCTTTGGTCGGCGATGGGGCATAGGCTGTATTTACATGCTGGCGCCCCACTCACTGCTATGTGGGTGCAGATGCCATTACACAGTATAAGCTATGTGGGGTGGGTTGTATTCTTTCATCCTCTCCGTGCACAAAGACTGGACTGTGAGTTCACTGGGAAGCATGTTGCCCTGCCGTTTGGGGGCAGAGCACTGAGACAGGCCAAGGAGGACGAGCAGGGGTGGGGGGAACGGAAAACCTGTTAGGTGCAAAGAAGGGCAGGGGGTACTGTAAGTGGAGAGGCCATCGAACAGGTCGGGCGGGATTGACTGGTGTGGCCGGGGATCTACAACAGGTTGGATGTGATTATCAGGGGTGTGGGGAGGGGCTGCTATTTATGGATCAGGTGTGTCACTGGGGGTGGAGGAGAGGTGCTCCCCCATCTCCACATGGGTGTGAGGAGTGGAGGGGCAAGGGACAAGTTGGGTGGGACTTGGGGGGAGGGCACCCCCAGCCACGTAATAGAATGGGTGGGACCTGAAATTATCTGACTGATTTGACTGGGGGCTCCCCTCCTTTGCCAGTCAAACCTTACTTGCTATAAAAAAAAGCAAGGAGTCTTGTGGCACTCAAAGACTGACAGATTTATTCATCACATGAGCTTTTGTAGGAGAAAACCTTCAAAGCTCTTCAAAGCATCTGACGAAGTGGGATTTTCTCCCACAAAAGCTCATGCGATAAATAAATCTGTTAGTCTTTAAGTACAACAAGACTCCTTGCTTTTCTTGCTTTAGTAGACTAAAACGGCTTTCTCTTTGGAACTTGCTATGTGGCTGGAAGCTTGCCCCACTGCTGTTCACATCTTGGCCAATTGCACCTCACTAGGGCCTGCCAGGACTAATAAAAGCCACCCAGAAAGGTGTGACAATGCAGGAAGATGAGCACTGACAGTCTGCCAGCATGCATGGCGGTCAGCAGCGTGCAGTCGGGAACGCACCCACACACGGAGACTGCACCCTGCTCACACGTGGCTCTCAGGAGCATGCAGTGCAGGCAGAGCTCAGGGACGCTCAGTGTGAACGTGCATGGAGATCAGGAGCAAAAGTGACAATTTTCTTTTCAAGCAGTTTGCCACTTGTGAAGTGTTCATTTTCGCCCACTCCAAATGATGGCAATTTCTTCTTTCCCCCCTGCCACCCCCAAATTGAAGCTCACATGTATATGTGAATGTTGGCCCTGGGCGGTGCCCAAATCGAGGCCAGATCCTCAGCTGGTGTCAACTGAAATGGTGCTGTTCCCATCTACGATACGGCTCGTTGCTTTGGGTTTCAAAGTGTTGAGCCTCCCCCCCAACCATGTGAAAGGACCCGCTTTTGCTTGGCAATGAGGCTGATGTGAAATGAACAGATCTGAGCGAACGCCGCTGGAATTTCACAGGGCGGCTTCCTCCGGATCTTGACCATTTTGCCCTTAATCACAACAATATGAGGAAAATCTCCAGCTCTGAGCTTTGCAGGGTTCATGGAGAATAGCACAGTCTGGCTTTCCCCCACAGCCCCCCTCTGATCTCACTTAGGCAAACATTTACTTAACTTGAAGCACATGATGAGCTTGAAGGCAGGGGAGGGTTTTAGGGGCATGGGCCAAAATCTGAAACTGACCCCCCAGCTCCCCTCCCAATAAACCCAACCCAGAGTGCAAAAACAGGAGAGGTCCAGAAGGCGGGGGCTGGGAAAACAGGCCCAATCTCGATCATTCAGTAGCGCTGGAAACTTGTGCAGCAGGGCCCAAAGTTACTCTGTTTGGGGGCCCTCTCAAGTTGGGGGGGCCTGAGGCAAGCAGCCCCAGCCTTTCAGGCAGTGCCAAGACAGGGAATCCCATGCAGAAATCAATTGGAGTCTCAGGATCTGAAATCCAGGCTGTGTCACTTCAGTGCTAAAGACCAGATATTGCAAGGGGCTTTGGAATAGCACAAACCCAGCGTTTGCAAAGAAACCCCCCATAGAAGCACCAATAATTCATATAAATCCTGCTCATTTTGGAGCAAATGTGCAGCTGGGACAAGCCGGCTGTTCGTGAAGGGGTTAAACTCACCAGCTAAGACCACCTCTTGCTTTAACTGCTGTTCCATTGATTGCAAGTCCTCCTTGTTCTTAACACTTTTCCTGGCTCAGGAAAAGCTGCTGGGGTCTGCAAAAGGAGGTTTACAAAAAAACAAATACAAGGGCTGCCTCTTTTAAGGGAGATGAGAATGGCCAGGGGCGATGGGGATCATTTGGCTTTAAACAAACAGTGTTGAGGTCGCAAAGGGGCCAAATCCTCTGCTTGTGTAAATGGTTGTAACTCCACTGACTTCAATGCAGCCGGGCTGGTTACACTCACTGCAGATCCAGCCCAAGGAGTTTAAGTCCCAAAGCTCGTGTCACTTGAGAGAGGCTGTTCTGTTTGGCACATATCCTGCCGATCAGCCCCATATGCTCAGGTTTGCTGCATGCCCAGAGCTAGTGTGAAAGAGGACGGATCCAAAGAGACGGTGATCCCTGACGGGACCTTCCACCAGAGTCACTTGATTTGGGCCTCAGTCAGTCCACCTCGAAAACTGTGTCTGGAAACCCCAGCCAGTTGTGGAAAATGGGATGAACGACGCTGGGGTTTGTCTGCCCCCACTCCTGTAGTATTTATCCCCACTGTATCCTCTGGGAGACAGGGTGGTGCTATTAACCCCACTGTACAGGTGGGGAGCTGAGACACAGAGCGGCTAAGTGACTTGCCCACCCCGGAAACTGGTGACGTACCGGGAAATGCCAGCCACGTCTCACATTAGAGACCCGAACCACTCAGTTGTCCTTGCTTCCTCTTCCAGTGTAAAACCAAGACTCTGGCCCCCAGTTTGGTGCCTGTGATGCACCCGGGCACTGAGCAGTGGCGGGAGACCAGCAGCTAGGCAGTTAACTGAAAATCTGAGCACCTGGGTGTAGCCAGGCAATTTTGAAGAGGTTGGAGGCTCCGTTTCGCTAACAGGGCTGCCTCTGTTTGAAGGCCCAAAACACATGGACACTGACAAATATGTATTAAATTAAAGCCATAAAGCCAATCCACGGCTGCCCGCTGGATTGTCTCCCTAGGAGAGCCCAGCTTGGCCGTCCTCCCTCTCCATGCTTGCTTCATTTAGGTGCTATGCCTTTAAGAGAGCTCTCTGATAATTAACTGTCTCCAGATGCCAATTAATGTCTTTGTTCTTGGATGCAGAGGGAAAATATTTAAAGGCACGGCGCCTCTTGAAAGATGCAGCCAGCCGAGTTCCTTTGGCAAATATGGATCAAGCATTGTAATATGATCATCCGCCCATAAGAAAGGAGGGGGCAGGGAAGGCTGGGGAGAAAGGGTTTGGTTTAATTAGAACAGGCTTTACTGCGAGCGTGGAAACTGCCAGGGTCCTGCCACTCGGACCAGTATGGTTTTGTTCCACGGGAAAAGTGCTGCCGATGGCAGCCGCGGTGATCCCTTTTGCATTCACCTACATGGGTCTTAGTTGGGTTACTTTTGGGGGAAGCAAAGGGGCCCGGTTTAGAGACATTACTGTTTCTAGGCAATCTGTGTGCCCATCCTCTGAATAAAAACGAGAGTCCTGTGGCACCTTAAAGACTAACAGATTTCTCGGGGCATAAGCTTTCGTGGCCTCCAACCACTTCATCAGCTGCATGAAGTGGAAACTACAGCTGAGAGGTATAAATACACATGGCAGGGTGGAATGCGTTAGTTTTTGTGTCGCCACAGGCCTCCCGTTGTTTTTGCTGTACACAGACTAACATGGGTACCCCTTTGGAAATTTTCATCCTCTGAATGCAATTGAGGTAGACACTTGGGGGTGGAGGGAGAGAGGCCGGGGGGGGGGGGGGTAGAGCAAGGGTGTATTTTAACCCTTCTGTAAAAAGCATTCTGCTTGAGAGTGGGAACACTGGAGAATATTGCCAGCCTCAAGCGTCTACACATTAGTAGTTTGGCCCCCTAAATCTTGAGATTGGCTTAAAAATCATGAGATTTAAAACCTTAAAAGTAATAAAGTGGCTGCTTTTTCATTGCCTTCTAGTTTCTGAGGCAGTAGCATTGTGCTTGGGTCATGCTTTCAAACTTTTCTTTGTGACATGAAGGTCAAAAGCCTACTTCTTTCCTTTTTTTAAAAGAAAAGCTGCAGATCTCATCTAGCTGTATGGCCGCCGCACACTGACACCAGATTAGCACACGGAGCTGCACTGTAAGGCTTGGGATGAAGTCCCAAGAGTTGGCTAGATTGACACACACTGAGTGATTCCAGTGCCAGCAAGTAAACATGCAGAGAGCAAGCTACACACACACACAGACGCTTATAGGTGTAGATATGCCAGTGTTCCCACACCCTGAGTGATTTTTCTGTTCGGTGGTGGCAAGACATGAAATCAAAAAACTACTGAAGTCCCCAGCAGAGAGCACAGTGTGTTTCTCCCATGTAACATGCTGCACCCAGGCAATGCATGGACAGTCGGGCTCCTTCGAAACTGAAAGGCGTGGTACATGGGCAGACACACTCCCCAGGCACTTGCCATAGTATGGCCACGGGGGTCCAACTGAGCAGTGATGGGTATCAGATAAATACTTTGATAAGTCATCTCCCCCCCACACCAGCTGAGGGCAAGGGGAAAAGATCTTAGTGGTGAGTCTCTGCAGTTGAGATTACCCCTCCGTCACCATCTCGGGGTGGTTACTGCCCCAGTGTCCCCTTCTCTGCTCACCTCTTTTGTACTAGAGGATCGTGGAAGTGTGTCGGGGTGTTGGGAAGCACTGAGGATGAAGGAAGGTGGCCGAGTGAGGGAGACTAGAGAAAGAAGAGAGAATATCCAGGGAGGATGGAGCTGGGCTGATCTTGGTGGCAGATGACATGGTCTCAAGTTGCAATGGGGAGGTCTAGGTTGGATGTTAGGAGAAACTTCTTCCGTAGGGGGGTGGTGAAGCACTGGAATGGGTTACCTAGGAAGGTGGTGCAAAACAAAGAAGGACTCTGGCTGTACTTTTAAAGATTAACACATTTACTGATCTCATGATCTTTCATGGGTGAAAATCCCACTTTTGTCAGATGCTTGAAGGTGGGAAACTCACAGACTGGGCTGGGGAGGTGACGGTGGAATCTCCATCCTCAGACATGTTTAGGACCCAGCTTGACAAAGCCCTGGCTGGGATGATTTAGTTGCTCCTGCTTTGAGGAAGGCTTGAACTAGATGCCTCCTGGGTTTCTTCCAACCCTAATAGTCTAGGACTCTGTGCCTGGAAGATGAAGGGAGAGAGACGAGTGAGGGAAAGAGGTGACCACCTGTCCACCGGCACCTGTGAGACAACCACGGCCATTTCCCACAGGCTGCTGGGCATCCACAGGATAGTGGGAAATGCCAGCTGGCTCCGGCTGCCATTTCCAGTCCCCAGCGGTAACCATAAGAACATAGGAACGGCCGGCCTGCATCAGACCTTTGGTCCATCTACCCCAGTGTCCTGTTCCCCGACAGGGGCTGGGGCTGCAGAGGGAATGAACAAGACAGGGCCGTCCTCTTCCTCTGCACCATGTGGAGAAACTGGCTCTGTCCTGACCCAGTGAAAAGAACCGCTGCCCTCAGTGTCTGTCGCCTACCCAGCCCCACTTCCTGGCGTGGAGGACACCAGCCCCCTGGTGCACAGCTCTGTGGGCCCAAATCCTGGTTCACACCATGTCATGTGACCAGGATGAGGGCAGTCATGCCCTGTGGTTAGAGAGGCATCAATAGACCTGGAACGGGGCACAGCTGGGTCCAAAGCAAGAGCGTGGATGAATGAGCAGCCACTGAATCGGTGCTGGGCTTAAGAGCTGAGCTGCCAACGTGTCCCACCAGTCAGACGACTAACAGCAGGCCAGCAGTGCTCGCTAGCTGGCCAGGTGCAGACCCTGGTTCCTGATGGACCTGGTTCCTGACCTGAAACACTTATAATCTTAAGGGGACAAGTGGCAAGGATGGACACACTAAAATATCCCCAACTTTTAAAGCACGTCCATTTTCTTCCTCTCCTCACCCCAGCCGCTGAGCCTTGCCCGGCCAATGTCTGGCGACCGGAGCCACAAAGGTGGCCTCGGGGGAGGAGATGGGAACGGGCTTTGTGGCCCAGTGCAGGGAGCCTCACGCTTGAAATCTTCCCGGTGGGGTTGCTGAGCAGGTGGCTTTGGATGGGAGAGCTAGTGGAGCAGAAGAGCTGGGCAAGTAGGAAGACAAAGGATGTCCTGGGGCAAGGACGCTTCTTGAGCACCCAGGCAATCTGGGTTCAAATCCCTGTTCTGCTCCATCCTGCCTGTGTGCTTAGCCTTAGGCCTCCAGCTGTAAAATGAGGGTGCCATGATCTCTGCCCTAGCTCATGGACGGGTTATGTGGCTAAATGCATCAGAAATTGCAAAGCTTAGATACTGTGGTGGTAGGAGACAGATATGTAACTAAGAACGAGAGGCAGAGCCAAGAAGGTCCTTTGAAAACAAAGGCAAGCACCCAAACCTTGCCCTTGGTTGAGAGAGAGAGCAGAACACGCCAGTCAGTGTGAGACAAACTCTTCATCTACTTAGCTTATCCAAAAGGAGGTTAAGGTGTGACCTGATCACCATCTTTGAGTACCACCTCCACATGAATATATTTGATACTGAAAGCACTCTGTAACCTGGCCGACAGAAGCAGAGCCTGGCCCAATGGCTGCAAGTTGAAGTCAATGTTCAACGTGACTCCAGGTTGGGTGTTTTTCACAGGAAGGGTGACGGCATGGAGCCATGCACTGAAAGTAGAAGGTGGCAAATTCAATGCTGATCAGGGGAAATGCTTTTCTCCATGCCGTGTGATCTGACTGTGGAACTCACGGCCACAGGAAGTTCTCAGAGCAAAGAGGGATTGAACTCATGGAATATCCAGAGTTGCAATAAAACTGCTTACTTCAGGCTTAAGCTGGTCTCTTAAAGCTCAGGGTGACTTAATGGGGACAGATCATCTCACATCTGCTACTTAGGGTTCTTACCCCTTCCTGCGAAGCCTCTCGACTCTATCAGAGACTATGTAGTGGAGTAGGTGGGCTCAGCCGTGATCCAACCTAGCAGTTCCTCGGTTTCTACCACATTGCTCTGCAGTTCCCATCTCCACTCGAAGGACAGTGTAGCAGGTTTCCACACAGGCAACGGATTTGAGCCCAGAAAATCTTTTAGATTTGACTCTGGGGAGGTATGGGAGCTAACACCTGAAGAGGTTTGTCTCATGTCACCAACAGAAGTTGGTCCAATGCAAGATTTAACCTCACCCACCTTTTCTGTCTGATATCCTGGGGCAGGCACGGTTACACCGCCACTGAAAACAGGCTTTTTGTGGCATTTTCTATACACGGGTGCTGAAACACCATCGTGGGACGCACCCTCAGGTAGCTGCAGTCTCTTAATAGCTTGTGTGAAGCGTTAGGGAAGCCACATAGCCTCAAATGCCATCTCAGCGAGCCCATATCTGTGATCACCATAGTGTGATGGGAGCAACTTTCATTGTACAGTTACTACCTGTAATATCAGCCAAGATTTTGTGCTCATTAGCACATCTTACCATAGCCCATCAAATGAGGTCAAGGCTAGAGCTGTGCAAAGAATAGAATATTTGGTTTGCTGACCACACCGGGCAGGAGGTTCAGTGGCCTGCATTGTGCAGGAGGTCAGATTAGATGCTCACATTGGCCCCTTCTGACCTTAAAATCTATGTATGTGGACTGAAAGATCAAGAAGGTGGGTTAAGGGGGGAGGGAATGAGGTCCATTCAAACCAAAATTTTTAAACAATGTTCAGTGACTTGAAAAGTTGGAAACAAGTTCCTCTTGGGTTGCAATCAAGAAATCAAAATGTTTCCATTTTTTCAGAATTATTTTTTGTGGTGGTTTTTGATCAAAACAATTTAGCAAATCCAACATGAATGTATAAAATGTTTCCATCATCATGAATCTCCCTTTTTCAGTGAAAAATTGTTTTGGCTGCAAAATTCTGAGTTATGGCTCTAGGGAATTGCATATGATCTTGCTTGTAAGAGTGTAAAGCTTGTGATGTTAAGAACGTCCACAACCGGTTAGACAAATATTCCATCCAGTCCAGTATCGTGTCTGTGATAACAGCCAGTGCCAGGTGCTTCAGAGGGAACAAAAAGGATATTTCAAGCCACTCATCTTCTGTTTTCCAATCCCAGATTCTGGCAGTTGGAGGTTTAGGGACACCCTGGGCATCAGATTGCAGCTCTGACCATCTTGGCAAATAACCATCAAATGACATATTCTCCAGGAACATATCTACTTCATTTTTGAGCTCAGATATACTTTTGGCCTTCAGCACTTCCCCTGGCAATGAGTTCCACAGGTTGACTATGCATTGTGTGAAGAAGTACTGCCTTTTGTTCATTTTAAACACACTGCCTATTAATTTCATTGGGTGACCCCTCATTCTTGTGTTACATCAAAGGGTAAATAATACTTTCCTAGTCGCTTTCTCTGCATTGTTGATGTTATAGACCTTTGTCTTATCCCTCCTGAGTCATGTCTTTTCTAAAAATCCAGTCTTTTCTAATAGGTGTCTATGGAAGCTGTCCTACACACCAGTCATTTTCATTGCCTTTGTGTAATGGGAGCAGATATAAGGTTACCGAGGCATTGCTGGACATTTGAGGATACTTTTAATATCTTTTGGGAGTTTTTAGTGTTACAGGGAACCCACAAGGCTGAAGTTTGGCAAAGCTGTAAGCAACTGAAAATATGATGTTAGCTGTCAGCCCCACCTATAATTCAGGTGGTATATGTGGGGCTCTATACAGATTCACCTTAACTCTGCCCACTTGGAAGTGGTAGTAGTCCCTAGCATTACTTGAGAATACCCCACCTGCTGTCACTGAGTTAGGTGTAACTGTACTGAATGGTGGAGGTCTTAGCTGGCACACATAGGAGTAGGTATGATTGTGGTATGAGATGATCTGAAAGGCTGTGTGCCTCTGAGTGAACCTTTCTCCCAAGTTCCTGTGCACATGATCACGGGAAAGAAGTGCCTGTGTGCTTTGTGAGACCCAGCATGCCTCATTCCCGTGTTGTGTGCGCATCCACATATGTGTGCTCAGTGTTTGTCCACACGCCAGCCCAGGAGGAACTTTTGCTGTTAACTCCAGACTAAGTTACTCCTTGACTCAGTTCCCCACCACCTTCCAAAGGGGCAGCCGTTGTGGTCTACTTCAGGAAAACAAACAAGGAGTCCTGTGGTACTTAAAGACTAACAAATTTTTTTATTGCATAAGCTTTTGTGGAAGTCTGACAAAGTGGGATTTTTTCTCCCATGAAAGCTCATGCAATAAATATATTTGTTAGTCTTTAAGTGCCACTGGACTCCTTGTTTGTTTTTCCCCATTAAGTTTCACCCATTGTTTGTTGTGCCCTTTGTTCTTTCCAGGGCTGCAGAAGCTACTTGTGACACTTCCAGTTCCCAAATATACAAGTAAAATGCAAGGCCTAGTTACTGAAGCTGGGCAAATAACAGGGCTTTTTTTTGTTTTCTTTTCTTTTGTTTTGGTTCACTGGCAGTTCCAAAAAATTGTGGAGAAAGAATTCAGATCAAACCAAAACTGATTCTCTTTTTAATTTTCAGTCCCCTGGAAAAGTAGAAAAGCACTTCCTTTCGGGCCAAATGAAACATTTCGCATCAGTTTCAAGCATTTTAAAAACATTTTGTGACCATTTGGTAAATAAAGGAAGTTTTGAGCCAAAAAGTCATTTTCAGCAGGAAAAAGCTTGAAACATTTTGATTTTAAGATTTTTCTTTCAACCATGACAATGTGTCAGTATGGAGACAACTCATCAAATGTTTCAATGCGGCCAACTCTGCATTTTTCAACCGCAAAAAGTTTGACCTGTGAAATTTCGCCAGTCTGTTATGACTGGTAGCCTCTAAAATGTGGCCTCTAAAAAGTGGCGCTCCGTGAGTGCCAGCTGAGAGCTCACTAACTGTTTAAAGGACCGCTGCATTATTTTCCTGGACACCACCCTATTTGTTCAGAACATGTGCGTTCTCTTTCCCTAGTTTGCTCCTTGTGCTTTTGTGCCCAGCTCTTGTTGATCAGGCTTAGCCCTTTCACTTTCTTGGGCAAGACGATCCAGAGAGATGGGAGCATCTTGTGCTGTTGCGGGTGTTTAACCTGAAGCCTCCCTGTGTTTGGTGGGTGGATGAATCAGAAACTCATCAAAGGGCTGTGGATGCCTGCGAGAAAACTCATCAAAGGGCTGTGGATGCTGCGCGGGACTTGCTCTCCTCTGATCCCCCCACTGTGAAGATCAGAAGGGAACAAACAAGCATTGTTAGAAGAGGACTCTCCTCCCACCCAAGGCCCTCCCTGTTTTTAGGGCCTCTTGTCATTCCTCAAATTTCTGCTGTGATATGGAAACTGTTTTACAACTTTCCAGGTGGCAAAAGGCTACAGGCAGGTGTCAGATCTCAGCCGAGCCATCTGCTGGGAGGAAAGCCCCTGAACAAGAGAAGGGAAAGGTCCTGTCCCGGGAAGGGGAGGGGGAGATAGCTCACTGAGGAGGAAAAGCCCAAATTCTTTCAGGTGCCTGCATTAAAACAGCCAGATCGAGTGTGAATGGCCAATGTAAAATTACTACTGGACAATTGAATCTAGTCAGGAGCCCTGGATTCTGGTCCACTGATTTGCTCAGGGACCATGGTTTTCTTCCTTTGTCAATCTCGTGCCTCAGTTTCCCCATCCATAAGCAGGGAATCACGATACCGTACGTAAGAGCCAAAGATGTGCGTGTTGCTGTTCAAAGCACAGATCAGGCCTTTCTCTGTCCTGAGGCACTCACAGGCTGGAGGGCAGACGGAGGTCACGGCCCATGTACTGTCTGACCCCGGAGGAAGGTGCCGGCTACACTTCTGCCGTTTAAGGATTGGGTGTAGCGAGCGGCAAGTGGGCTGGGAGGGAAGAATGGGTGCAATGTGGGAGAGAGGCTAGTGCATTGAGGGGAGGAGGGCGCTCCATATACAGGGGTGGCATGGCAGGGGGATGCGCTTAGGAGTGGAAGCAGAAAACAAACTAGCGGGTGGCACCAAACTCCCTGCCCCAGAGTGGAGCAAGAACAGGAGGAGTTCCTAGACGCAGGGTCAAGGAGGAAATGCTGACCTTTAGTCAGACCCCGCTGAGCAGCACGGGCCTGGGGAGCTGAGTCCCCATATGGCTGCGTCTTGCTTTGGGGTCTGTGGATGCCACTGTGCCACCACCAGCACCTAGAGATCCCAACAGAGGGCAAGGCCTGTTGTGTGAGGGGCTGTACAAACACAGGCAGTGAGACCTGTCCAGGAGACCTTACGGTTCAGAGAGGCAAAAGGGACATTTGGCAGCTGGGGAAACTGAGGCACCGAGCAATGCTTGCCCAAGATCCCTCAAGGAGAGCCAGGCTGGGACTGCAACACCACCTTGCATTTCCAAAGCACTGTGTGCTTAGTGCCAATAAATCCTTCGGTCCTTTCCCTGAGCCATCAGTGGCCCAGGCAGGATATTTAGGCCATCCTGGAATGGGATGGGCTGGAACAGGCTGGCTCAGCCCAGATTGGTACCCGGCAAAAAGTGTCACCTGGCAGTGGTGCTTAGACACCAATGGGAAAGAGGTGCAGGCATCTCAGGAGGTCATGTCCACGGCCGTGTTCGGGCTCTTCTCTGGCATCTCAGCCAGGAAAGCTGCCATGGCCTGTGGTGTCTGAATCTGCCTCCAGAGGGTCCAGCTGTGGCAGGGTGTGAAAATACTAGTGAGAGAGCCCATCATGGCAATTTGTCCATCTGACACAGAGAAAAGCGGGTGGTCTGGTGTGGCTGGTTAATAGGAAGTGTATTTTGCCCCCATCTTGTGCTTCTCAGCCTCACGTTCCCAGAAAGTCAGGCTGCAACCCACCCCAGCATGCGGCCGTCCAGCCAGTCTTGTTCATCCTCTTTCCATCCTTCTCCCCTTTTTCCTGCAGGTCTCTGCCCACCAAAGCTGCAAGAGCGGACTCTTCACCTCCCTGGGGGCCTGCTGCGACCTCTGCCCCAAGGGCTATGGGGTGGCTGGCCCCTGCGGCAGCTCCAACACCAAGTGTGAGCCCTGCCGAGAAAGTGAGTCCCGGGAACACTGGAGCAGGGAGAGCCGGCTAACGGCGGGATGAGGGAATTGGGGACGGCTTGGCTGGATCAGACAGAGGAACCCCAAAGGCCAGTGCTGGGGGCCATTGGGCCAGACCATGCAACAGGCCGCTCTTCTGATTTGATCCCCCCCCATAGTGCCACTTGATCCCAGGGGTACCACCTCCCCAAAGAGGGGAGGGGAGGACCGTGGTGGGGGGTAAGTGCTGCAGTGGGGGGACAAGGAGAGGGTGGGGTGCTCTCGAGCAAGTGGGGAGCTGGGGAGGGAAGCTATTGGGAAAGATTGGGGGGGTGGGCCCAGATAGAGAGGCAGAGGCTTATAGGGCTAGCAGAGCATGGGACGGGAGGGACGTCTGTTGTCCTCTCCTTACTGGGCCTTGTAAGAGGTGGGGTGCGTTGCATTTCGGCGTTCCAATCAAGTTTCATCGTGCTGCCTTTGAGTGAGATGTGAAACCAAAGTCCTGACCGACCGTGCATGGCCATTGAAGGTCCCAACCCAGATAATCACATCCTGTGTCTTTAAATACCCCTGCAGGTTTCCATTTCCTGCTCTACATGATCCCTGGAGAGAGCGGGATCTCTTGCTGTGAGCTGTTAAACAGCTGCCGTTTTCCGCTTAGGAGGCGGTTGCATTTCAGTGGCCAATAGACACCCCGATATGTTGTTCATCCGTCAGTTTGTAAAATGCCGTGGACTCAGTAAAGACAAGCTGGTTAACATTAACGTACGCTAGAGGGTTTGGCCAATTTTACCCACAGTGCTTTGTGCAATGGTTACGTTCGTACAGCTGAGCATTTCTCCGGCTGAGGGTGTTACTGCTCTGACTCAAGCCATGGGGCCTTGCGGGTTGGTTGCTGGTGGGTGGAGGCTCAGTCACTAGTGGTGTGGCCGTTACACCCGAAGTAGCCCTCAGCATGTCTCTCTTCCCATGCAGATGTGACGTTCTCCTCCGTCAGCAGCGCCACAGAGCCATGCCGGCCGTGCTCACGGTGCCCAGAGGACGTGCCAGTGGCAGAGGCGTGCACCCTCACCCACGACACTGTGTGCACTACCCAGTGCGCCCCCGGCCACTACTTACACGCCGAGAACGGGAGCAGCAGCCAATGCCTGCCTTGCCAGGTGTGTTGGCAGGGCTACGGGGCAACAGTGCCCTGCGGACCCACTGACAACACCGTCTGCCAGGCGTGCCCGGACGGTTTTTACTCTGAGGAGAAGAGCTACTCGGCACCATGCCTGCCCTGCCGGCCGGAGTGCAACAAGAGCGAGGTGATGATCCGCGCCTGCAGCCCGCTGTCCGACAGGCTGTGCATGGGTATGTACTGCGCTGTCGGATGCTCCAGCGAGCGTGGCTGTTTGCATTAGTGATGGGGGCAGATGTGCCAGCGAGGGGCATGTCCCTTGGCCACAGAGGGGACACTTGTGTCATGCACATGGGCAGCACTGATCTGTTGGGGTGTGCAGGTTGCACTGCAGCTCCTTGTGTTGAGTTGTACCAGGGAAGGGAGCATGGATCAGCCTGTGAAGAAGAGAGGAGGGATTGGGTCTCCCTTCTGTCCCTGAAGGCTAAATATCCAACTGAAGTAATTCACCTGCCCAGCATGGATCGTGGTTCCCAGGTCTTGTCCCTTCCTTCTCCCAGCTCCTCTGGGTCCAGGCACTTGTCTAACAACCCTGATCCCATTCGCCAGACGGCTGAAGAGTCCTTGCTTGGTTTTATAAGAACAAGCTGTCGCCTGCCCCTTCCCAGCCCTGCTGCGCCAGTGGGAGAGGACAGATCTGGCCCTTCTGGCTGAGGTTTTCTGCTTTTAAAAAAGTCACACATTTCTCTTGGGTTTTTTTTGTTTGTTTGTTTAATATTTCTGGATGTGGGGGCAGGGATGGGACTGGGTGAAATCAGAAGACTAAAAATTGATCTTGGTTGGTTGTTGGGAGGTTGTTCGGTTGGAAGGTGCTTGACTTCATGGGTTTGTCATTTCCCCCATTCCCATCCCACCTTTTAAAAAAATATCTAAGAAAGAAAGAAAGAAAGGAAAAGTTTTGCAAAGAGTTTCAAATAAGCAAAAAAAGAACCTCGTCCTGTTTCCTGTTTTGAACTGCAGAAGCAAAATGATCCTGATGTTTTCAGCACATTTCTACCACTCCCCCCCTGCCCTCTTCGGTGATCTGCTCTGGTTATTAGGGGACCTGTTCCTTTGCACATTGGTGGGGGAGAAGCATGGTCCTGAAATAGCCCCACTTCCAGGCGTAACAGGGGACTTGGTTCCCCTACCCTTTCCCGGACGGCCTTCAACCTCTGTAGCTTGTTTGCTCCTTGGCGCCTATGTCAAAGCATCTTATTAGCCCTGGTGTCATTAGCTCTGGTAGGCCTGTGGCTGCTTGAGACCTGACAAATTTATGTCAGTGCCCATCAGTGTTCCCTCTAATTACTCGTAGACTGTATGTGCAAACAATTCCTTTGTGTCCACAAAAACATTTCTTTGTGAGCACCAATATTAGCACTATTGAATTTTTTTGTGCGCACTTTATTTTTTTGTGTGCGCTGGTTTCATGACCTGTGCGCGCACGCACACGTGCACAGCTTAGAGGGAACAGTGGTGCCCATCATCAGATGGGAATAACTGCAGGTCAGCGCCAGGCTGGGCTGGATTCGAACGAGCAACAGAGGAATCTGCAGAGGTATTTGGAAAGCAAGAGCCCGCCTGTCCGTGCACACTGTCTGTTTGTCTGTCTAGCCCTATACATGCTGGTGTCTTCCTGTCTGTTGGAGAGACAAAGGGGGGTGAGGTCGTATCTTTTCCTGGACCTACTTCTGTTGGCAAGAGAGAAACTTTCAAGCTACAGAGACTCAGCAGAAGTTGGTTCAATAAAAGATATGTCCTCCTCCGCCTTCTCTGGCTAGTATTCTGGGACCCAGACGGCTACGACAGCACTGCGAAGTCTACCTGTCTGTCTGTCTAGCCTCACACAAATTGTCTGTCTGGCTGGCCACACACGCTTGTTAATCTCTGTGTCTGTGTAGCCCCTGGCTAAACTGGCTGGCTGTCTATCCCCCCCCGACATACACACACCCTTGTTCATGTGTCTGTCTGTCTGTCTGTCTGAAGAACGAAGGGAATGTTCTGGGGAAGAGGATTGGGGCCAGAACTGGAATGTGAATCCCTAGCGAAACCCTCCCCTCCCTTCCCGTTCTCTTTCTTTCCATCTTCCTCTCGCTCTGGCTATGTTTTACAGAAACAGTTGCTTTTTTGTCTGCGAGGACAGAGTCTCCTTAGGTTGCCCTTAATCTCCCCTTTGTCCTGGTCGCTGTGTCTTTAATCCCGCTTGGCGGTTGTGGGGCGAGGATGCGGGCTAGTTAATGAAACGCTCTGAAGGAGAGTGCATTAAAAGCCTGGGGGACAGCGCCAGTCCCCTAAGACATCATTGTCTCTCCCGCAGGCTCCATGTGATCTGGCCCCGAAGGGGCGTTCTTGCCATTCCACACGCTGGAGGGGGCTTTTGGGGGCATCTCCAAGGTCTGTTTGCTTCTTAGTGGAGAGGGCGGGTGTTCCTGGGGGAGGCTTGCCCCATAATAGAGCCGCGGGGAGCCATCTCCCGGCAATGATCTGATGGGAGCAGGAATGAAATCCACACTGGTCCAAGGCCCAGGACTTAAGAAGCAGCAGGGGCGTTTTGCTGTTGATGCCCTGGGAACTCTGGATTTCTCATGGCATGCAGTGCTGCTCCCCGTGGCAGGGCCGCGCACCTGACAGGATGTGAGAGACAGCCAGCGACAGTGGTCCAAGCACAGCCCGAGACTGGATCCTGCCGCAGGCTTGGGCCTCGATCCAAACCTTTGTGATGCATGAAGTCACTTACCCACGCCATGCCTCAGTTTCCATATCCAGGGATGAAAGGCAAGCAATTTGCGCTGGGAAGAAGAAACTTCTGCCAGATCAGCAGGGTCTGGGAGTAGAGGCAGCTGCCTTGCCCACTGCTCAAAATGAGAAGCATCCTTTGTGCAAGCGAAACCCAGCCCCTGCATGGCAGGATCCAGGCACCGCACTGCTTAGGCTGCAGCCCTCGTCCTCCCACCCCACCTACGTTGCGAGCTATCTCTGTCCGAGTGACCCAGCAGAAACTGCTCCCAAAGACTTACAGGGAACGAAGTGGCCTTTCCAACTCACCCAACATCCTCTGCGACTGGACAGCGAATGACTGCACGTGGCAGCCGCAGAGTCTTGCCGTGTTGGGCCTGAAGAGGTGTCGGTTCAACCCTGGCTTTGCCATTTAGCTGCTGGATGTCCTTCCACAAGCCTCCGGGCTTCGCTGTACACCCTGGCCTCCTGTCTGTCTCGCGTCCTTGGGCTGCAAGGCTTGGATTTCCCTGTGTATTTAGGCACCTGGATTTCAATGGCTCTTAAAGATCTTTTGGAGCTGGGCCTGTGCACTGCAGAGCAGCGGCTGTCTTGGCTGCACCGGTCTCGGAGGCAGCCTTTAGGCACTGCTGTAATGCAGAGAAATGATCTGGCTGTTGATGCTTGCAGAGCTGCCGTGTTGCTGTTGGGAAGGGGGTGATGCTGGGCACCGAGGACAGGGATCCCATGGCTCACAGACCCCTCACAAAGGGTTAACCCCCCACATTTCTTCCATCTGTGCAGGGCCGGAGGCAGGAATGGCATCAGGAAACCAATAAATGCCCAATCTGGACGGCCATTGCAATCAGGGAGCATCTTTCCACTGACTTGGATGGATTGGGCCGCAGCACCAGGTGTAATGTGTATCAGAAGGGGTGGAGGCTAGACAAAGGGTTGAATTATGAGTGATGGGGTGAAATTATGGAGAGAAATCCCGGTTAGCGTCCGAAGGAAACTTCCCAGCAAAACGACCTTTCAGGACATGACGACACAGTAGCTGGAACGTGTTGTTTTTCCGCCAGAGGAGATGGCTCTGGGTTAGCTGCGGTCGAGATCGTGTGCTGAAAACAGCAGTCTGACACCGTGATGTGAGTGGCGGGAAGTGCTAACTCTCCCAGGCACCTAGACACACGTTCAAGGCAGCCATCCTCCCCCAACTCCTGCGCTCTTGCAGCTTCCTGGCTAGTTTTAATGGGGTCACGTGTGCACAATGCATCTCAGCTGGCACATGCCCTGTCACTGGATTTTTTCTGTTGGTTGGATCATCATTTTCCCAGCCCAGGTTGGGTAGTGACGCGATGTGAGGCGTGAACATCGGACCATCCCTCCAGTGCACTTTTTCAACCAAGTTAGCTGGGTCCATCTAGTGAAGTGAGGAATCGTAGACGTATTTGAGCTGGGGGGATAATCACCGTCCTTGGGGGCCATTTTAAACGAGTCTGGAGGAAACACCTGGAAACCAACTGGAGGGGGCCTGGCCCTGTGCTGGCCCTCGGGCTCAGATATTGTTAGCAAGTTAATTAAGCTTTTTCATCTCCTGTTTTCCCTTGAATTTCAGAACATGGTCAAACTGGGAGGAGTCGAGCCCCTGGGGGGAAGGGGAAAGGGTCACAGTCTCTGACCTCGGGAATGAAAGTGCTTGTCCCTTTCTAGTGCAGTAGATAATTAAAGTGTTGTCGTCCTCCCCACATCAGCTACCCCATGGGGCAGAGGAGACAAAACTAATACGTGCCTGTCTGTCTGAACTGGAGGGAAGGACGAGACGTCTCTGGAGTGAAATCCACTTGGAAAAATGGGAACTGCCAAGGGCATGACAGGATGAAAAGTGACCTGCAGAGAATATTAAAAATATCAGGCTCCCCCCCTTTGTTTTTTTTCTTTGCTGGTAGGATGGAGGAAGGTGACCTGAAAGGTCATTCTGGGTATTTGCAGTCTGCCACCATTTTAACCAGAGAAATAACCAGAACATTAGTTCTCATTGTCCTTGGTTTTGCTGACGCTTTTCTGGTAGGTCTCGGGGATGTTTATTGAGTTCTTTACCTTAACTGCTAGGACCGGTTGGCTGGATCTTCAACAGGTGTGGCCTTTCTCCCAAGTGTTCATTAGGTAGTAGAATAAAATAGATGTTCATGAAAACCCGTGTTGAACATATCGACTAAAAATCCCTCCCCTCTCCATGGCTCAGATATCAGTGCTGTTTGTTATCTTGATTTCACTCCCTAGCTCTTCGGATGTCTGCCAGGCCACACCAGCCTCCAATCTGGAATGTTAAAAAAGGGAGGAACCCTCCTATTTTGATACAAAAGCCTAAAAAAGCCCAACAGGGCACCTAACTTCTGGGCAGGATTTGACCCCACAGAGCCAACTCCGGCAATCCCCCCCCTGCCCAAAGTAAAGTATGGCAACCTCTAATGATAACAGTATGATGTGTTACACATCACTGGGTGACGTGATGGCCATGGGATGGTAACAGGCTGGTGTTCGGCTTCAAATCTAGCCAGTATCAGTGAAGATTGGAAGACAGTCATTGCCCAGGTGCAATGAGTTGGGTAGGTCTCATGCCCTTTCCCAGTGCTCAGGTCTTGAGCGTCACAAAATGCACATGCCCTGTGAGCGATCGCAGCACGGAGCCAAAGCAAACCGTCGTCCCTCCTGGACAGGCTGGTGGTGGGATGCTTGGCTCTGTGACTGACCAGCTGATTAGCATCAATGAGGCCCAGGCTGTGCTCACATCGGGGTCTGTCAGTGAGCAGCTGATCTGAGCGAGCCAGGCGCCGTTTGCCATTGCTGCGGTCACACGGAAACCAGCCACGTCTGTCCGTTCAGCTCTAAGCTCAACACAGCAAGTCGAGACTGGGCAGGAGCAGGCTTGCCAACGTTAAGGAAAGTGGGAGAGACAAGGAAAGGAAGACGTTTCTCCCCCATGGGGTGAGAGGAGAATGTCCTGGACTAACTTGAGTGGTAATTATATTTGCTCCACAAATATTTCAGCCTAGAAACACCTTTTCTTTTTTGGACCAGCCGCAACAGGGCCCAGTAGGGCAGGTCCTTAATGCTCCTCTGGTTAGGAAGCCCTCGCCCAGGAATGCTTTGGGAATTCAAGGGTAGGTGGAGGGAAGCATGGCCTGTGGAACTCACTGCCACAGGAGACCACTAAGGCCCAGGGTTTGGTGTGAGTCTAATAGGGACCAGGCACATTGTGGGGGAGAGGGGGGGCACCAGCATTATAATAGTAAGGATGTAAAATACCCAACGGTTTTGGAAGGGATGAACCTCAATATATCATGGTTTATCCCAACCTCTGTCTAGCAGAAGCAACCCTAAGGCACCTTCCCCTGGGGCAGGTCATCCTAGAACTGCCCACTGAAGGAATTCAAGCTCCTGCCAGGCTGGACTACTAGATTATGGTGCCCTGATCCTATATGGCAGGGCCGATACTCCCCTAACTCCGAGGGGTTAGCAGGAATTGAGTGTCCACATTGCACACCTAGAGCAAAGCCTTTCCTAGCAGCCGTGCCTGGTGAGTTAGGCTGTACGTCTCTCACTGTTAGTGCCTTGCCCGCTAAGCCCTTACCTCTCCTGCAGTCCTCCTGGCCTCCTCTGATCTCAGGGGAATGAACGCGCTGCCCTCACTTCCCACCTGCTCAAGCTTATCCGATGGGCTGAAACAAACCCGGCTCACAAGACACAGGGTCTGCGGGTCCCCTGGGGCGGGTAGCTCAGTGGAAAGCGCAGCTCCGTACGGGGTGTCAAAGCCGTACGATGGGTGGATGTTAGCCAGACAGCCGTCCTCCGCCTGGATTTGCTGGGATTTTGTTTAGAACCAGGCAGTGGGTCCCCTTCTCAGTCCATGTTCCCAGCGTTAACCAGGTCGGGAAACAAGGGCTGTGTTCCCAACAGCTGGTAGCCCTTCTGTTTTACAATGCCGGCAGATCGCTGCTGACTGTGAAGTCGGGGTCTGTGGCCCTCTTGGAGGGGGCATCTGAGGAAAATGAGGCATTTCCTTTTACGGTCTCATTAACACACCCAGGCTCTCATCAGGGGCCCTCTGTGCTTGGTGCTGTACATACTTAATAAAAATGTTGCAGCCACTAAAAGGTTTTCACATGCAGAATGGGCATGTCCCATTGAGGCAGGCTCATGGCAGGGAGCTCACAGCGAGGGGCTCCAAATGCTTCGAGGTCAGACCCAAGGAGGTCCTGATGCCCAAGAGGCTTGCCCCAGAGGGAGTGTAACCCTCAGGGTTTGCCGCTTTACCAGGGGTCCCATCTGAGCTGCATTCAGAGCATTTCCAGTGCATCGGCCACTAATCTGAGCGCTGGAACCGGCCCTGCCCCTTGCTCCATCGCTTCCTCCCTATGGCCCCACCCCTGGTCTGCCTCTTCCCATCACCCTTACACCAGCTGAACCGGGCTATAGAGGTGGAGAGATGACTTTTTCTTCCAAAAAGGTCATCTCAATATTTTCTCAAAACATTTTCTCCAGTCTTCTTCAATGCAGTTTTGTCACAATTGAGACACGTTTAAAAAAAAAAAAATCAGTTCCCTCGAAATGGCATTTTCCAATGGAAAATTTTAACAAAAAAATGGCTGGTGTTGGCATCCCCTTGACTTTCTGCTCTGCATAGATATCGCAAGCAGTGGAAAACAAGGCACTATCTCTTATGGTCTCATGAATACACCTGGGCCCTGACTAGGGGCGCGTCGTGCTCGGTGCTGTACGTACATAATGAAAAATGTCCCTGTCACCAAGAGCTTTCCCGCACGCCCACATATGCCCTGCACACAAACTGCCATGCCACGTTCATCTCGGCTTGAGCTATTTCAGCTGGAGGCTATTGAGGTTAAGAGATGGACCCAAGCCAACAATTTCAGAGCTGGAGTCCCTGTTTTAACTCTCCCCATGTGCTTGTACCAGGCCTCCTGACTTGGGGGGGAGCTTGCCCCAAGAAGGAAGGGGCTCAAGTCCAGGGTAAGCAGAGTTGGAGCTTAAATCTCTCTAGAGATCAAGGGGACTTGCCCTCAAGTACAGGGCTACCCCTTTCCAGTGCAAGACGGCTGGGAGGAAGGTTTGCCCCAAATCATTGTGAAACCTGAAGCAGGGAGAATCTGATTGAAATTCCCCAACACCCGCTGAGCTCTGAGGCCCTGCAGCCGGGGTGGCTGGAAAAGGCGTACTCGTGCCAGCACAAGACTTCAGCCAGCCCCACACCAGCTGCAAGTTGTGGGGTGTCTGGCCTGATTTGGGGGGGGGGGGAGCGGAGAACGAGCCCACGCCTCCCCCCTCGTCCGGCTTTGTCGCTTCAGGAGGGATCCTTCGCCCTCGGCTGCAGGGGAAGCAGTCGCCTCTCCAGCTGCTCCTCCACAGACACCACCTCGCCTCCCACCCTCCTGTAACTTGTCATCGCTTCCCAGCAGACGGACCAGATGCTCTTTGCAGGCTCTGGAAGGAATCCCCAGCCGCAGCCTATTTTGGAGACTTTGATGTAGCTCTGCAAGGGGGCGGGAGTCGGGGGAGTGGGGCTAGTGGGGCCAGACAGGGAGGGACAGCAGGCTTCATTTTCCAGCCAGCCCCGGGCTTTCTTGCAAAACTGAGGGCCTCGCTGAGCGAGCTCAACCTGGTCTTGTCCATTATCTGCTGTCGGGGCCACGTCTCAAGCATATGCGCAGCAGGCAACAGATGGATGCCTGGCCCGGCTGCAAGCTTCGGGCTTCGGGCTCTGTAGCACATCACCCCCCCACTCCCCGTCAATGTGCTGGGCCGGCTACCCTGGTAGTTTTTGTCTCTGATGGCAGCCGGGGAGGGGAGTTTCAGCAGGAAGGATCAGGGCCGTAACTACGGCGGGGCCAACGGGGCACAGCCCTGGGCGGTCCGAAGTGGCCAATAGAGCCGCGCTATTAAAGGGGTGGCTTTGCGGTGCCGACTCTGAGCCCTGCTAATGGGAAGGGCCACGTTCCGATCGGAACGCGTCCCGGGCAGCAAAACGCCGTGTTACGGCTCTGGGACGGATACAGATCTTGCGGCTCAGGAGATCTGTCCTGGCCTGTCTGTCCCAGTCTGTATGGCAAATCACTTAACTCGCTCCATGCCTTAGTTTCCATCTGCAAAATGGGATCACTGCTGCCACCTGACTTATTCCGATTGCCCTCTTGATGGCTGCTGGCAGGGAGAGAGACAAGCCTTCGAGCACCACAGATCTCTGCTCGGAGAGCACTGTGGCGAATGAAAGTGTGTCTCACCAGCAGCTGGCCCGGTAAAAGCTGTCACTGCGCCACTTCATCTCTCCCGTCTTCATGCCAGCTTGACGTGATGTCTCAGCCCCGTGCACTACGTTCCTGGACTGCCATGTAATCACACGGATGCAAGTCGCTGCCTTTCTCAGCTTAACTCGGTGTGTTGGTCTCTTACCACTTGCAGCCATCACACGTCCACCCAGACCAGGGGCATGAACCTCTGTGTCCTGCCCAAGCCCCACTTCGGTGCCTTACATCCTGCATAAATTACCCTCTCATGTCAGTGGGTATCTGCCTTCTTCAGCCCCGTCATAAAACCGCTTTGTGCTGTGTGGCTCTTCTACTCCTGCATCTGACAAACTGGGTTGGAGCCCACGAAAGCTTATTCCCAAAGAAATCTGTTAGGCTATGTCCACACATACATCATTATTTCAAAATAACCCATTTCAAAATGAGTTATTTCAAAATAAAGTCCTTATTTCAAAATAAGTTAATTCGAATTAACAGTTTGTTCATTCGAATTAAGGGAAAGCCTGCTTTCGAAATAGCCGTTCAAAACAACGGCTATTTCGATTAGATGCGAGGTTTAACAGTTTCAAAATAATGGCTGTTATTTCGAAATAACGGTGCGTCGTGTGGGCATGCTGCCTCTTAGTTCGACACAACCTCTGTTGTTTCAAAATAAGAAGCCTGTGTGGACATACCCTTAGTCTTTAAGGGGCCACAGGTCTCACGTTGTTTTTGCTGTACGCAGAGTGACACAACTACCCCCCTGGAAATCGTCTTCTAGTCCAGTAAAGGCTGCAGTTTCTGGAGGGCCAAGTGATTCCTGTCCTGTAGTTGGCCTTTCACACCAGTTTTTGCTAGCATTAACTCCAGGGCGTTAGCTAGCAGAGTGAACCTTGATTTATTCCAGTTTAGGTGAGAAGCGAGACCACCCCTTCGACTGAGCAGCATTTCTGCGTCCAAAAGGCTAGCTGTGTTAGTCTGGTTCAGCAAGACAAACAAGGAGTCCTGTGGCACTTTTAAAGGCTAACAGAATTATTTATGGCATGGACTTTTGTGGGTTGAATCTCACTTCGTCAGATGCATGGAATGGAAACTGTTGCAGGTCAGGTGAATAAATTAATACAGGGGTAATCACAAGCTCAGTTTAGTCTAGACAAGTCGTTGCTTCTTCCTCCAGGGAGCCCACCACTTCCGTATGGCTCATCAAAACGGCATGGGTGAGCTAGGACAAGAAAGATGAGCGGTGGCCATGTGGTTACTGGGTGATGCGCTTGTGCATTGCAAATGTTTATCAATCCACAAAGCCTGCTTGGGAGGCGGCTGTTATCTCGCACTCCTCGAGTCATTCTCCTTCCCCACAGCAAAAACGGCTGACAAAAAACTTTTTGCATGATTGTCAAAAATTTCAAGTTTTGGTCACCCTAATGTGGGGATTTCTGCCCCCCCCCCCCACCAACCCCTCAGAAGTTGGGTTTTGGTTGCTAAGAATTGGAGCAAAAAAAAATTTTTTTTAAGGAAGTTTTTGCTGCAAATGCAATATTCTTGGCTCAAAATGGAAATTTTGCCTTGTGTTTCTGTTGTGTCCACAAAAGCCATTTTCCACTGAAAAACAAGTTTTGAAGGAAAATTTTCCATGAAAGGGAGGCAGTTGAGCGCATGGGGAACAACTGTAGCCGCTGGATTGTTGGGGGCCCCTGGTTGTCTCACATTAGGCCCCCAAAAGGGAGACACCCAGCCAGGGAGGGGCAAGCCGTCTTTTAAGCATCTCACGTTGCTGCGTGTGTTCGTTTTTGCAGACAAAGAGCTGCAAATCCTGAAGCGGTCGGAAGGGGACTTCCGGAAGGATTACCCCAGGAAGCCCCCACTGTCCGAGTCAGAGGGCAGCACCTCCTCCAACGCCTCCTCTGAGTTCGTCCCACCGCTGGCAGACCACAGCAAGAACATCATCCCCGTCTACTGCTCCATCCTGGCTGCCGTGGTGGTGGGACTCCTGGCCTACGTGGCTTTCAAATGGTACGTGTGACCTCGCTTGCTGGCTTGGGGACGGGATGCCATGAGACCTGGCACGGGGCCCCACCTGAATGGTGCTGCTTAACATAGGCCTATTTCCTCCCAAGGCATCACCAGCCAGCAAGCCAAGGGCTCTGCCTGCAGCCATGCTGACCGGGGAGACCTCCTGGGCCAGCTGGTCCCCTGCCTGGTTTCTAAGAGGAAACACGTCACAGGTTGTTCCTCTGAAACTTGGGAATTTGTTTTGGATCCAAAATCCAGGCCTGAGACCCATTTCTGGGCACGCCAGATCTGCTCCCGCTTTGCCCATCCCTGGAGGTGTGATGACATGGTCATTGCCGCCTGCCCCTTGCATCCTAGTGTCTCTGTGTGCACTACTGGCCTGTGCAGAGCACCTCCAGCTCACCCGGAGAAGCAGCATTATGCCCCCTATGTCACAAGTGGGGAAACCGAGGCACAGAGGGGAGAGGTGACTTTCCCCTGGTCACCCAGCAAGTCTGAGACACAGTCAGGAGGAGAACCCAGGAGTCCTGACTCTCCACCTAATGAGCTAACCACCAGACAATGCTTCCCCTTCACACATGGGCTCCCTGGAGTGTGAAAGGATGTATGGGATGAAAACAATCGAGTGAAGGAGGCTGTCCGGCCGAGAGAGCGACTTGTCCTACGGCAGGCAGAAGGAGCGAACTTGTAGGGGCTCAGCACACGTCAGAGAGCCGGAAAGCCGTCAGGCTCTGACACCGAGTACCTCTGTGACCCTGGGCATGTCCCTTAGCCCTTCTGTGCCTTGTTTTCCCTGCCTGGGGTCTGGAGGTTCCTCCAAGGCTGCAGGGACCGGGAGGGGAGGAGTGAGGATCTGGGAGGGTGGAAGATTGAAGACACTATTCGCGGTGTGGCCAAAGTTCAGCTGTCCTGGGGCCACCGGCCAAGTCCCTTGCGGGTACAGTGACAGCGTAGCCAGAGATGAGTCAGTCGCAGCCTAGTCCAGAGAAACGGATTTTGGCCTCCGGTCCCTGTGTCCCACTATGTGTTCAGCCAGGGAGGTGAGTGAAAAAAGTGTCAATAGAACAAGGAAGGTCCCTCCCCCAATCTTCTTAACGTAGCCAGCAAGAAGCATCATTCGGGGCGAGGCTGACCCATGGACGGGGCTGTGACCCCCCACTGCGTGGGGCACGCAGCTGGGACCCTGTGGCTGAATAGCCACAGGTTGAGATTAGCTCCATCCCTTCCTCCGTATCCAGCCTCTGCCGGGCAGACCGGGAAGGAGGGGGCGTAGATTAATGGGAACCCTGCTGAAAAGATTTCAAACTGCTGCCTGCGCTATTGGGAGAAGCAAAGCCAACCCCTTCCCGGCCCCCGCCCAGGTCTCTTTGTGCCTGTGTTTGGGGATTTATTTCCCTCCGCGGTGCTCCAGCCACCCAGCTCCCCTTCCTGCGTGTTTACATTCTTTATATTCCACTCACATTGAGCAAGTCCAGAGCCCTGTGGATCCCTGCTGCTGGCGTATAGATCAGAGATCTGGGCCGCCTCCTGCCATGTAGATCAGAGACCCAGCCCTCCTCACGCACCCCGGCTTCCTTTTCCCAAGCCTCTGTCCCCTGGATGAACCAGAGAGGCTTGGCTCAGTCCATCCCCCAGCAGTGGGGATCGCCCCCATGCGACCTGTGGGTCTGGCTGCTCCCACTCTGGCCCTCGCTCTGGTTTCCCCATGGACGTGCCAAGGCCAGAGGCAGTTTGCAGAGCTTGGACAAGTCACTGAGGGCTGCCTTCTGCTGCCTCCGGCCACCACAGGGCTTTTATTGGGGGTCAGAAATAGGGCTAATAACTTGCTGGGCACCTGGAGGGAGGATAAAGGCACTGATGGGTGCTGCATTCCCATGGGGTGGAGGCTGGCTAGGCAGAGCGGTGGTTTTGCTTGGTTGCTATTCTTGTGTTTCCGTATATGCATAAGCACGCTGGTGTGCTCGGTGCTGTACAAACACAGAGCCAACAATGCAGCGCCTGCTCCAAACATGCCTGAGGACGTGCACTGCTGGGCCTGGACGCGCCCTACAGCCACTTGTCCCCTGCGCGCCCAGCTGCAAGGCCTCTTCTACCTGGAAATTATTTGCCCTCCTTATTGCCATGTACCCCCTGGTCAGCCGGTGTCTGGGTAACTCTCTGCACCCTGGGGATGGGGCCAGCCTCTCCCGAGACTGCTGCCAGCTCTCAGCTCCTGCTAATGCCAAACTCCCAGAATCACAGCCTGGCTGCCTGTGTGTGGCTGCGTTACAGCAGCATCCGCTTCTGATCTCTATGGGGCAGGGAGCTTCTATGTGTACAGCACCTGGCGCAGTGGGGCCTGGATCAGAGAATCATAGGGTATGTCCACACATATCTTTTAAATCGAAATAATGGTTATTTTGATTTAAAAAAGATTAGGTCCACATGATGTTTTCTTGTTTCGGACTGACGAGTTCCATCATTTCAAAACAAAAGATGTTATTTCGAAATAACTTAAACCTACTTTAATTCAAATTGTCTGTTATTTTGAAATAATACCGTTCAGACGTGTTATTTTGAAACAACCATTATTTCAAAATAACACTTTTGGCCTTCTCCTTCCCAGGGTGTCGTCTTTTTTGTATATATTGGGTGAGGGCATGGCCCAGTGAGGGAGCCATGTTGCCACACCTCCCATGCTGCTCCTCTCCTGATTCAGAATAGCAAGTCCTGCGTCTGGAGTTGCTATTTCGATTTGAGGTTTTTGCTTATTTTGATTTAAGTTAATTCAAATTAAGGCTTTTATTTCGATTTAACTTAAATCGAAATAAGCATGTACATGTGGACATAGCCATAGACTGTTTGGGCTGAAGGGCCCTCATAAGGTTCTCTAGTCCAACCCCCTGCTAAAAGCAGGACCAGTCCCCATCCGCCAGCCCTAGGCGCACCTGGGAGACTGGCACAAATGTAGTAAGAGACAGCTGAGCACTTAGGGTGGGACGGGAAACAAGCAAAGAGGGGGTGCAGAGACCTGCCGGGGTTCACACAGCAGGTCAGTGGCAGACCCCAGGCGTCCTGCGGTCCCAGGACCGCGCCCTGTGCTGCGTCCCTGAGCCCTTCCGCTATAGCTCTCTCCTTGTCGTGTTAGGTGTATTCTCCCAGGCATGGCCTGGTGCTCGCCACAGGGGATGCGGGGCTGTAAGTTCATCAAACTGTGTCCAAACCGCTCCCTGGGCTCCTCCACGCCTGGGTGGGCGGAAGAGGGAAAGGGATCAAACAAGAGAGGTGGAAAGAAGCCGCTAGAGGAAAGCCAGGGATGAATGGAGGACAGACAGGGTAAGGGGGGTTCAAATAGTCCAGTGCCCCCCCATCAGCTCTGTCCTGTAGCCATGCCAGCCACATGCTCCAGGTGTCTGCCTGGGGTGGGATGGGAGTGTGATCTTGGTGTGTTGGCGCCCGCAGAGAAAAGTGGAGCTGCTTCTTGAGGCTTTTCTTAAGCGCTGCTGAGCCTGCCAGCTCTTCCCTGCCGAGGCCGTGCTGGGCAGGCCAGCAAAGAGCCTGTGTTCAGGGCTGTTCCTGGGACGCCAGGCTGGCCATGGGACCCAGAAAGTGTGGGCACTCAGCTGCCACGATGCTGACCTCTGGGGGCAGGAAAGAGGGGTCCCCCCCCCCATTCTTCACACGGCTAGCCCTGCGTGTTGTTTCTTCTCCATTGGTTACTGAGCCCAGCATCTCTCCACTGTCCCTCGCCCCCCTGCAGCTGGAACACCTGCAAGCAGAAGAAGCAGCTAGCTAAAGCCCGGGCCAGCGAGTTGGGGGCGTCCCCCGAGGGCGAGAAGCTGCACAGCGACAGTGGCGTCTTCCTCGACACCCACAGCCTGCAGGAACCCCACCCGCTCAGCAAGGGTAAGGACTTCTCAGCCGCTGCCTCAGCACGATCACGGGAACGCCCCACACCCGGGATGCTGTTTTTTCCCCACCCCGGGGTACTAGGTGGCTTCCAGGGTTATGGGCCTGACAGTTTCAGGAGTCCCCAAAGTGTCTTGGCCTGGATGGTTTCTGTGCCCCCCCAAGGACATAGGGCCTCTTCCAGGTGCCCCAAGGATATGAGCTTGGAAGGCTTCCATGTCCCACAGCGCTCTGGGCTTTGACGGTTTCTGGGGTCCCCTTCATGTGGCCCTTCATATGTTATGTGTCCCCAAAGGATGGCCTTTGGCGGTTTCTATGTCCCCCAGGAGTACAGGTGTTGATAGTTTCTGTTACCCTTCAAGGACTGTGGCCTTTACAGATTCAAGCACACCAGGGTTGTGGGCAGCGGGGGTTTCTATGGCTGTTCACACACAGGGGGTTATTTCGATATGGTTGTTTCGAAACAACTTGTATCAAAATAACACCTTATTTCAAAATAACTTAATTTGAATTAACGGTTTGTTAATTCGAATTCAAAGTGAAAAGGCAGTTTCAGGCAACAGTTATTTTGAAGCAAGTCACTGTTGTTTCAAAACAACATGTTCGCGCAGCGTTGTTTCGAAACAATTGTTTCGAAACAATGTTGTTTCGTCCCCGCATGGGGTTTAACTTGTTTCAAAACAATGCCGTTGTTTTGAAACAACAGTTCCCGTTGTTTCGAAACAACCGTGTGTCATGTGAACAGGGCATTTCTTATTTCGAAACAACCTCTGTTGTTTCGAAATAAGAGTGCTGTGTGAACACAGCCAAAGTTCCCAAGGATATGGGCATTGACAGTTTCTATCACCCTCCCAAGCAATGGGCCTTGGCAGTTTCTGGGTCCCCCACAACTGAAAAGATCCTGTGGGGAGCAAACAGCAAGAGGAGCATTTTTTCTACAGTCCCCCCATGATGAGCCACAGAGGCGTTTTGCTGGGGCTGTGCCGTGCAGACAGGGGCTGCTGTGGCTGACAGACATCTGTATGGACCCGCTGAGGATCCCTTCCCACGGTCTGTCCCTAACCTAAGGCCACCGTCGCTCCAGCTGAGGCTGGTAAAGTAGGGAGCAGCGGGAGCATTGGCCAGAGGGGTGCTGTGGGGGACCCAGACCAGGAACAGACCGAGGCCCTGGGAAAAAACAACAAGGAGTTGTGTAGCACTTTAAGACTAATAGATTTATTTTTTGCATGAGCTTTCTTGGGAGAAGATCCCACTTCCTCAGATGTTTTGAAGACGGGTGAACTTACAGAAAGGAAGGCCTGGGGCTTGCTTGGGTGGGTCCTGGGGTTTAAATAGCTCCTTGTGGAGTCCCCTAGTGGCTAAAGCTTGTGGTACCTCTGGTGAAATGGGACAGGTCCCTTTTAAAATCCCTTCTGCCATTTCCACACCTTGTAGCTAAAGCAGCCGTGTGGCTGGAAAACAGCCTCTGTGGCAGGCGAGAAGCCCTCTAGAGCAGTGGTTTTCAAACTTCTTTCCTCAGGACCTAGTTGAAAAAAATCATTTATGCCCACGACCCAACAATTGCATCTTTGAGCAATGCGCGTCAGTCTTTTGACGGCAGCAGCAGGAAGTGCTGTGACCCACTACCTGGGGGTCTGCGACCCAGGACTGGGTCCCAACCCTACGTTTGAAAATGACTGCTCTAGAGCCTGTTCCTGTCTGCTTTATTTCTGCCTCTAACAATCGGGAGTGGGGGTGGGGTGGGGAATAAAGTAAGGAGACTCTGAAAAAATGACACTGGCATGTTCCTGGTGGTGCTGCTGAACCCACATCCTGATGTGGACCCCCATCTAGAAACACAGCAGCTCGCCCGTTGTCACAGCTGTCAGAACGTCATGTGGCGGAAGAGGATGCCAAAGTGCTTTAACAGTCATGGAGGCAAGCGGGCGCTAAACTTGACCATGCACCTATTTATTGTGCGGCTTTCCTTGAGTCACCTGGCCTTGCACCAGGAATGCATTTTCTCCCCCAAAATCTGCTTCCAGCAGATATAGACGGTGCAGAGTCCCATCCCAAATTACCCCGAAGGAGGCCTAGGTTGGCCACTATCAACCCTGGCTCACTGACAGGTTTAGGGCCATTACCAACCATCCCTAGAGGCTAGACATAGCAGCTTTCATCCACAGGGAAGGGTCAAATTCCATCTTCCCACATGCGGGTAGGCTCATTTTAATTCGTGTTTCCTGCTGACTTCTGCACAGTTGGCCGCAGTGGCCATGCACTCTCGAAAACTTGGTTGCTTGATTTGGTGCGTAAATGGAAGCTGAGCAGTTTGGTCAGCTCAGGCCCAAAGGAACCTAAGCTCACAAGCAGAGGGATGCAAAAAAAAAACCCAGACCTGGCCAAACTATTTCACACTGTCCTATAGGTAGGAGTTGCAAAATTTCACAGACACACACACACGCATGCACGCACGCACGTATGTTAAAGTGGGCCAGAACGGCCCAGGACACTGTTCCAGGGCACACTATTTTTATGGGCTCAGCGGTCCAGGCCCCCTAAAAATAGAAAATGGCGCCGGAACACTGTGGTCTGAAGCCCACCATTGAAAAAATAGCAGGCCCCAGAATGCAGCCTTTTGGCACCATTTTCTATTTTTAGGAGCCCGAACGCTGGTCCCCTTGAAATAGCAGGCCCTGGACTGGCATTCCCCTGCGTTTCGGCAGGCAGGCAAGGGGCTCAGGCTCCTGCGCATGCTCAGGCTGAGCTTAGAGGCAGAAGCCTCCAGATGCAGCCTGCAGGCTGCATCATTTCTTGGTCCAGCACGCTGCTGGAGCGCCTGGCTCACACTGGG